>APFE031315317.1:73516-108809 GCA_000404065.3 Pinus taeda | reverse complement strand
TAATGGAAAGCGCCGATTGCAATGAGCGATGGGGTTTCGGACCCAAGATGATATATATTATGTTTCATTACTCTGTTACATCCGTCATACCGCAGTTTATAAAGGACTAGGTCGATATAATAGTTGATAGCACCGATTGCGATTTATGACGAGAAGTCAATGGAACATTGAGATTTCGGATCTGATGGAGTTGTTAAATCAGGTTAATTCCTTTTCAGTTCCGGTGCTTTGCATTAACCGAAGAAAAGGCAGATTTTAAGCTGAAAGGCAGAATTTCAAGCGGATGCAAAGGGGTAAACAGTTTTTAGTGAAGCTTACCCCTTTCCACTTATTGTTCGACACGTAGCAGCTTGGTGGAGAGAGGAAACCACCCATTTCAAGAAGGGATTCTCCGGGCTTATGTCTTGCCTGAAACCTTTACAGACCATATGATCTGAAAAGCACAGATCTACGGCGGGGATGAATCGGCGGGAAAGTATACCTCGGAAATTGTGTTGAGCTCGTATTGGAAGCGGAAAAAGCATGTTTTATCATATATTTTCATTATAAAAGGTTTATGTTAGAAAAGAATAGGCATGAAAGATTTACGCAAAATTCCAACATTTTCATAGTTATGCGGCCTAAGGGTGCATAAGTTAAGCTTTACAGGGATTTTCGGGCCGATTGCGATTTGACAAGTTTATAAAGCAGAATTAACTCTTTTGAGTTCCGTATTAATCAAAGGTTTGCATTAATTTTGTTGTGTAAAGTGGAAGATCAGGGTTAGAGCCAAAGCTAAAGAGGAAGACAAACTGATATGTTTCTTTGCATTTTGACCAATCAGAATGCCGTGTAAGCCTAGGATTATACAAACTAAACGCGTTTCATTATGGCTAAAATGACTTAAGCTTCATTAGGGCATTTACAGAGGAATTCGACAGTGGATTAATAGAGCAATCCAACCATTATTATCCCCTTCTAATTCCAGTTATGTTTTTGTTATTTCATGTTCTTTGAGGTGTCTTTTACCCTCTGTAAAATTATGTAATAGTTTTTACTTCATATAGTTAGAAGAGCAGTTAGATAATTTAGGCAGTTTCAGAAATCAACAACTGTTAGACAATGTATAAAAAGAGGAAAATTTACTAAGAAAGGGTTGAAATTTTGGAGAATCCGGAGACTAGGCCACTATATTCCTGATATCATCGCTGATTAATGAAAGAATTAGAAGTTTCCATAAGTTGTTGCATATAATTTTGTAAGCTTCTCTGTCATGTTTCATGCTATGTTTTCTTCTTTTCAAGTATAGTAATGAAGCTACAGGTCTTTATTTGCGCTCCTATACTTGAAGTCCTCACTTCCTTTCTAAATTATAGATAATAGTTTCTGTGAAAAATCAGCATATTGTCTATGATTCAGTTCTTGTTATCATAATTCCTCTAAGTTACAGATAGTAGTTTCTGTGAAAGATCAACATATTATCTTTAACTTTTCCCTTCAAACTTTCTTCATTGATCATTTATATCTAGCAACAAATGGCATTCTGAGATGTTCAGGTCATACTGTATTAAGAGTTAAAGACCAAGTTTTCCAGGTCCTTCATTTGAGAAAACAACAAACAATAAGTGACAATCAATAATATTTATTAATGTCTTAAGCACAATTTCCCCACAACCAAGAAATTGGTTTCTTAAGGAACAACATTAATTGTTGTCGTTGTTAGGGAGAGATGATAAAAGATTTTTCCTTGGGTTTCAATATTTTCCTCTGGTTGTTCAGTGAGGAGGAAACATTTGGTTGTTTTGAATCAAAGCAATAAGTCTGGCTTCAAGAAGGCCCCATACAAGATCAAACACTTCACAAAAGAAAGTTCAAGCTCTTTTAGATCCTAAAAGGTTATTTTCTAAGAGGGTTGGAAGGTCTAAGATTCCAATTACACCAATTCCTACATTGTCTACATCAGGCAATAATTCACTTGAAAATTCATCTGATAGAGAGTTATCTTTTTATTTATCTTCATTTCAGGAACCTAGCTGTCAAAACCAATCTTTTGAGTCTGTTACTTCTCATTTACCTGCTATAATTATTCAACCTCAACCAATAACCACATTACCTCCTTTGCACATTCCATTTACCTCTCAATCAAGTTCCACATTTGTTGGTAATCAAAGTTTAGTAAACATGGCAACGCCTACATTCTTAGTGAATAGTTATGCAACTCTTCAACTGCCACAACCTTTCAATCAAATGCCACAGGATTACCTTAAAACTCTTCCACGTTTTTCAGGAGAAGATGAACAAACAACAGAGAATCATGTAGTAGTATTTTGTAATTTTGCAGAAAGCCTAAATGTTGAACATTTAGATGTTGTTCTAAGACTTGTTGTTCAATCCTTGGATGGAGAAGCAGGGAAATGGTTCAAAGGAATTCCAAATAATACCATTCCTTCTTGGGAAGAGATGGAATGTGTGTTTATTCAGAGATGGGGAGAAAAAATAGACCTTGGATATTCATTAACAGAGTTTAATGCCATAAAGAAGAAGTCTGATGAAACTGTGGCCGAATTTGTCAAAAGATTTAACAAATTGTACAATAGCCTTCCAACAGAGATTAAGCCTCCTCCTGTTGGTGCAAAAATAACTTTTGCAGGGGCTTTTGAATCAAATTTTGGATTCATATTAAGGGAAAGAAAAGCTCCAACCCTTGATCAAATCCAAACAGATGCTTTGGAGATAGAAGCAAATTTGGTGGCTGCAGGAAAAGCACTAGAAACACAACCTACCCAAGACAAGGGAAAGGAAAATATAGAATCGTCTCAAAGTCAATCATTGGAGGATATGTGTAATGTAATTAAAATTATGTCAGATATGTTAAATAGGTTAGAGTTAGAGAATAATAACTCTCAGAGACAAACACAGTATAATAAGAACTTTAATTCCCAATAGAGAAGGCAGCCTTTGCAAATCTTGCAAAAAGAAAGAAAAGATCAAGATCAAATTCAAGCACCATTATATATAGAGGCAGGTCTTGTTGAAAAACAAGAGCATCTTGAAGATCAAATTTTTACATTATATGCAGTGGATGAAGATGAACTTGGTATCGAAGAAAAGGAGTATGAATATGATGAAACATATGCCATTCATGATAAAATTGATGAATATTGCAAGCAATTCTCTTATTTTATGCAGGCTTAACTACATAAGAAATGTGATTTAAGATCGAGGAAGAGATCAAGAAATCAATAAATCAAGAAAATGAAAGTGAGCAACAAGTTTCAAATTCCTCACCAAAGGTGGCTCCACAAGAATCTCAGTCTACAAAACAAGTGAATAAAGGAAAGCAGCAACAAAATGCAAATGGCAAGACACAGATACTTCAAGGTGAATCTTCTCAAGTTAAAATTGGAAAAATTCCTTTGGAGAAACTTGTTTGAATTCCTCAAATAATTCCAGTCACGAAGAAAGGTGAAGATGAGAATGAAAGGATTGCTAAACAGGATCACTTGTTTAGTCTTACTAAGGAGTTGGAAAAGATAAGAATTCAGATTCCTCTTATTGAATTGACAAAAATACCTATTTATCAAAAGGAGATTGCTGAGGTTGTTAATGTGAAAGAAAATGAGATTATAAATAGCACCGTAAATCTGCAAGAAGACAAACCAATAGTGGTTTTTGGTCCACATTTAGAGGAAGTAGACCCTTCAATACCTCCTTATTATATTTCCTTATTGGTCCATGACTTCCTCTTACATAATTGTATGTTTGATTCGGGAGCTTCACATAATCTTATGCCTTTGTCAGTGATGAAACAACTAGATCTACAAGTTACCAAACCCTATAGGGACTTGTATTCTTTTGATTCGAGCAAAATCAGGTGTCTGGGAGTTATTAAGGATCTGGTAGTGTCATTCGCCCAAATTCCAGCTAGAAGCTTGGTCATGGATGTAGTAGTAGCTGATATCCCTAATAGATTTGGAATGCTTCTATCTAGGTCCTGGGGGGCTAAATTGGGTGGTGCTTTGAAACTGGATTTTACATATGCTATTATACCTATTTTTGGTGGGGAAGAGAAGAGATTGTACAAAGAAACTAGGTTTTTAAAAACAATTACAAAAAATGGAGCAAGCAATTCACTTGTATATAGTCAGGAGAAGGATGATTTTGCTTGTTTCACACTGTATGATAATGCAGAGCTAGCTAAAGATAATCAGAAGTTGCTTGCTTCAGCCAATGTAATTACAAAGCTACAAACTAAAGAAGTGTGGAAATGCTTCTTTGATGGAGCTTATTCCAAGGAAGGAAAGGTGTTGGTTTTCTTCTAATTGCACCTCGAGGTAATATGTTCCCTTTTTCTTTCAAATTAGAGTTCGAGGCAACTAACAATGTGGCAGAATATGAGTCCTTCATTATTGCTCTAAAAACAACTAAATAGATGGGAGTTAAGTCAATTTCTACTTTTGGAGATTCAGGGCTGATTATCAAGCAAATAAAAAATCATTTCCAAACAAAGAACCCTAGGCTTAGGGTATACAGATATGAGGTATGGGATTTGATTGAGAACTTTTTTGAAGCTTTTAACATTCAATTTATTCCAAGAAATAAGAATAGATTAGCAGATTCATTGGTTGTGTCTGCTAGTATTTTTGAGCCTCCTATTAATCCAAGGCTAATATATGAGGTAGGGATGAGACACAGACCCTTTGTTCCTGATAATGTTAAAAATTGGCAAGCTTTTGAAAATGATTAGCAGATTAAATAATTTTTTACTATAGTTGTGGAGTTTTAGGACATAGAAATTGATCAGGATAAAGAAGAAACAACAGAAGTTGCATAAATCAGTGGTTTAAAAGATTCAATAGCTAATCCGAAGATTTTTCAATTGAAGGATAATATTTTTCTAAAGGGACTTGTTCCTCTTGAAAGGTTTTCTAACCCCAATGATGTGGTTGTTGACTCAGGGAAGGTTTCATAGGATGAACACATTCAGGATCACAACATTGGGACTCAGGAGAAACTCATAATGAATTGTTGTTTCAAGATTCACTGGCAGAATGGTTCAAGATTATGCACTCAATTGCTACTCTGGTATCATTGGAAGATTGACTTCACTTGATGGAGATCAATCATGTACATATGTAGGAACTTGTACATAAATAAGCTCAAGTGTTGAGCATTTGGTTTCCAATTGCAGTTCTTCAGTTTAATCATTAGTTGATGAATAAGGGTGACTTCCCAGTTGGAAACTAGTTTGCAGAGGTTTCATCCTTCAATAATGTCATGTTTCAGTTTGTCAAATTTAAGGGTTTTCATAGTTTGGGACTCCGTGCCCAAATAAGGCTATTGATCTATGATTCCCAATATTTTGCTATTAAAGTGCAAGCATCTTATCACTGTAGGTATCAGCGTGGGTTCACTGTATAGATTTTCACACAGTTAAGACTTGGCAAAGCAATATATGACTCCATGCCCAATGGATAAGGCACTGATCTATGGTTCTTAGTGCTTCTGGGACAAAAGCACTATCCCGAGGTGGAGCCAGATGTTGTAGCTTATATTGTGATTTAAGCCTTATTTATAAATTTTATCACAATGTGTGGCCTAAAATCATTAAGGGGGGTTCAACCTCAATGAAGCCCTTTATATTTTCTACTCCGCAAAATCTAAAAGTAATGAGGTATTTATTCGTTATAATATATTAAAATCGCAAAAGTAACAAGTATAAAGGAATTGACCTATGTGATAAGTTAAATCGCAACATCAATGGAGCCATAGCCGATAATATATATATATATTATATATATATATATATATATTATATATTAATATATATATTATATATTGAAGTAAATAAATAACAAGGAAACAAGTGTTAAAGAGTAACACCTGACCCGAAATACTATTAGGCTGTGTTTTGGATTTCGGCAGGTCCGCAATTATATATGTACATGATCCATCGATTACAATTTATGATGGCGGACCCGAAATATATCTATGTTATATTTAAAAGCCTGGTGGGTCTGCCATATCAAAAATTCCTTCATATACATTATTATTACGCATTTTTATATATTTCTATTATAAAGGGATTATAATAGAAATTAGAGCCGAGGTAAGCCGAACCCAATATAATATATACTGCATTTTATAATTTCGTCGGGTCCGCGAAGCCCTTATGCATATAGAGGTTGGTTCTGTCGATTGCGATTACGATGGTCAGACCCAATATAATATATATTGCGTTTTATAATTGCGATGGGTCGTCATTTGCATAACACCACACACACACACAACACACAACAATATATATATATTATATATATGGAAAGTGCAGATTGCGATGAGCAATGGGGTTTCGGACCCGATATGATATATATTATGTTTTATTACTCCGTCACGTCCGTCATGCCGTAGTTTATAAAGGATTAGGTTGATATAACAGTTGATAGCGCCGATTGCGATTTATGACGAGAAGTCAATAGAACTTTGAGATTCCGGATCTAATGGATTTATTAAATCAGGTTAATTCCTTTTCAGTTCTGGTGCTTTGCGTTAACCAAAGAAAAGGCGGATTTCAAGCTAAAAGGCAGAATTTCGGGCGGATGCAAAGGGGTAAGCGGTTTCTAGTGAAGTTTACCCGATTCCACTTATTGTTCGACACGTAGTAGCTGGGTGGAGAGAGGAAACCACCCAATTCAGGCAGGTATTCTCTAGGCTTATGTCTTGCCCGAAACCTTTACAGACTGTCTGATCTGAAAAGCACAAATCTACGGTGGGGATGAATCGGCGGGATATTATACCTCAGAAATTGTGCTGAGCCTGTATTGGAAGCAAAAAAAGCATGTTTTATCATATATTTTCATTATAAAAGGTTTATGATAGAAAAGCATAGGTATGCAGGTTTATGTATAATTCCAACATTTTCATAGTTATGCGGCCTAAGGGTGCATAAGTTAAGTTTTACAGGGATTTTAGGGTCGATTGCAATTTGCGGCGGAAGTCAACGGAACGTTGTACGGGCGGATTTGACAAGTTTATAAAGTAGAATTAACACTTTTGAGTTTCGTATTAATCAAAGGTTTGCGTTAATTTCGCTGTGTAAAGTGGAAGATCAGGGTTAGAGCCAAAGATGAAGAGGAAGACAATCCGATATGTTTTCTTTGAATTTTGGCCAATCAGAATGCCCATGTAAGCCCAAGATTATACAAATTAAATGCGTTTCATTATGGCTAAAATGAATTAAGCATCATTAGGGCATTTACAGAGGAATTCGGCAGTGGATCAACAAAGCAAGCCAACAGTTATTATCCCCTTCTAATTCCAGTTATGTTTTTGTTATTTCATGTTCTTTGAGGTGTCTTTTACCCTCTGTAAAATTATGTAATAGTTTTTACTTGATATAGTTAGAAAAGCAATTAGAAAATTTGGGCAGTTTCAGAAATCAACAACTATTCCACAATGTGTAAAAAGAGGAAAATTTACTAAGAAAGGGTTGGAATTTTGGAGAATCTAGAGACTAGGCCACTGTATTCCTGATATCATCGTTGATTAATGAAAGAATCAGATGTTTTCATCAGTTATTGCATATAATTTTGTAAGCTTCTCTGTCATGTGTCATGCTATGTTTTCTTCTTTTCAAGTATAGTAATGAAGCTGCAGGTTTTTATTTGCTTATGTAGATAAAGTTAAAATCCCTTAAAAGAGCACTCCTATACTTGAAGTCCTCACTTCCTTTCTAAATTAGAGATAATAGTTTCTGTGAAAAATCAACATATTGTCTATGATTCAGTTCTTGTTATCATAATTCCTCTAAGTTACAAATAGTAGTTTCTGTGAAAGATTAGCATATTATCTTTAACTTTCCCCTTCAAACTTTCTTCATTGATCATTTATATCTAGCAACAAGTGGCATTCTGAGATGTTCTGGTCATACATGTATTAAGAGTTAAAGACCAAGTTTTCCAGGTCCTTCATTTGAGAACACAACAAACAATAAGTGACAGTAAATAATATTTATTAGTGTCTTAAGCACAATTTCCCCACAGCTAGGAAATTGGTTTCTTAAGGAACAATAGGACCCATGGACATGTTGTTTGAGTGGCTAACTTGTCTCTTGAGGGTTCTGTTGATGATGTCGGATGATTATGTGTGATGTTCCATTGATTTCACTTCCTTAAGGTCACATAGGAGGTCGAATATGATCATAATAGCCTCTCGTCTCATGTTTACCCCGGTTGGCATGGTTACTTGGGTGGATGTGGGAGGAGGGTGTTACACCCAAAACATTGTGAGAGTTTTGATACCTTCTTCCATTGCAATGGAGAGACCTTACCACAAGGAGTAAGCCTAAATGATATTGTTAGAGTCTTTTCAAAACCCTTGGGCATAATAAACAACCTTATTTCCACTAGGATCATGAAGAGTCCTTCCAGTTTCAATACTTTCTTCCTTTCCAATGGAGAGACCTTACCACAAGGCGTAAGCCTTAATGAGATTGTTAGAGTCTTTTCCAAGCCCTTGGGCATAACAAACAACCTTATTTCTGTTAGGATCATGAAGAGTCCTTCCTACACTTGGCACCCTTTATATATTAAACAAACTTTAAAAATATATTTTTTCATAACATGTTTGAAATATCTGAATTAAAATAAATATAAGCTAAGTTGTTTTATAATTATTTTTTTAATGGTATTACACCGAGAGTAGGGAGGTTCTTTGTAGCCTGGTATGGAGGAGATGTTGTGATGAATGAACGTAACATAAAGTTAAAAAATAAAAATAAAAACTAATAAAATTAAATAATAATAAATAACTACATATGTACAATAACCAACCTAAATCCATCTTAAACTTGGAGATTTTTTTCCCTCCCTCAAGTTAGAGGAATTGATAACTAGCTTGGTTTCTTACTCACATGACACATAGTTGATTCTGACCACTACCACTATACGTATATGTACCTAGATATTCCATTTTCACAGAAATGGGCCAATTGGGGAGGATTTGAACATCAAATCTCATAGATTACATAACATCTCATATCATGACGATAACCAATTGAGTTGCACCATGGGGACTTAAACCTAGATTTATCAAGCACCAATATGAATCAAATTTCTTTATGTATAATTTTTGTAATTATTTAACACGAAAAAATTAATACATGACATGGAATTAAATGATTAAAAAAATTGCACATTAAGAAATTTGATCCCTCTTGTTTGGTAGATCCAGGTTTAAGTTAGACACACATTATATTATATTTTACATCTTGTATGTTTAAAATGGTTAATTAAGTATATTTCTTACATTATAGTAATTAGAAATTTGTTTTTCATTTTATTGAATGGGTTTATTTATTTCATTTTCTTTAATATTATATATTATTATATATTTGTTGAGTTAAATCTCTCTAATGCGATTGGATTTTGAGGGTTTTGATATATAAGGCAACCAAGGTTTGAAATTCGTAGTAGTCAATGTTCAAAGTTCTTGGCAATCATGAGGATACACATATAGAAAATCAAACCATGTTAAGAGTTGGTGTGGTTAGGAAGAGAAACCAAAAAAAAATCCAACCATGTTAAGGGTTGGTGTGGTCTATGGATCACTAGCTAAATTTTGAGAACTTAGATGTCCCTAGCTTGTGGTTCCTTAAACCTCATCCTAGTCCCACAAGTCATCGATATAAAAACAAAAAATAAAATAAAATAAATCAAAATAAAACTATAAATAAATAAAATATTGAATTATTTATTTTATTTAGTTTTTTCTATATAAACATTTTTTTTGTAAATTAGAGAGAGGTTATATTATTTGAGCAATAAAATGTCATATTTTATGCCTGTCGGTCTACCACTAGGGAAATTAGAAAAATAACATAACAAGAGTTTTTGTCTATATAAACTATATGAATTGGATAAAAAAACTAAAAAGATAATGTAACCTAAATTAATTTAATAGTTTGTAACTAAACGAGAGCTAACAACACCTATGATTGTAGCTAGGTCGCTACAATCATACATACTAAAAAATGAAAGTGAGAACATCTTACTTCAACGAAGAATTGACCGTGATAGTGTCAATTATATCACCTTCCTTGTCAGAGGTGGAGAAGTCAAGGTCTACCAACTTCCTAGCAAGGATTGAAACTCTATCAATCAACTTCCTTATGTTCTGTTACATTTCATCAATGCATGAGAGGATTTCCTATTGGGTTTTTGAGCGTTCTACTAGAAATTTTCCCATTATGGTTTTTAATTTCCAATAAATGTCCACAATCTGCAAGTATCTTATTTACGTGCTTCTGGTGTTCCTAGTATCTAACACCCATCCACCAACCTCTTCTTCTACATGAGAATCAATCATGAAATGTTGTTCAATCTTGGCCTTTTGCTCCGCTTCTTGAATTTCCCTTAGAATATGAGGAGGGATAGAACACATAATGATAATAGACCTTTTCATTGAGTTTCAAGCCCGTGCGTTGGAGGGAGTTAACTAATTCCTCTTTCCCGTTTGATCTCCATAACAACTCAGACGAACCATAAAGGGCCAATTGATAGCATTAAAAAGGAGGGAGAAAATCTTAAGCACGAAGCTCTAAATGAAGATTTACACGAGGAGATAGGGAGTCGAGAACTGGAGGATATGAATGAAAACAAAATGCCACCATCTAGAAAACATAAGAGAATACTTAGAGAAGACCTGTGGAAGCAATAAACAAAAAATATCTTTTGTGATCAATATCCAATGGAAACATTGGGAAAAACACAATAAATTAAATGGAAGTTTGGAAAGAGGCCCCAAAGGAATATATTCTTCCTAAAGGCATCCTAGCAAATAGACAACATAGAAAGAGAGACAAAAGAGATAATTCTTGGTTTGTCTTTTAGTCTTGTTTCTTTGTTGTTTACGATATTATAATAAAGAGACTCTTTCCAAGGCGTGCCTTCAGCCCAAGAAATTAAAATAGCAAGGAATAGAATGGAAATTTAGATAAAAATAATCTTCCTATTTGAGACAAGCAACCAAGAAATATGCAAATGACTTCGATTTACCAAAAAAAGGGGGAATTCCTTATCAAATTTCTCTAGAAAGTTCTATGTCCTTAATTGGAGCTCCTATATTTTCCATGAAACTAATTCAGACATGCTTCTTAGATGTAGAATAATGACTCCCATATGTGCTAGTTTCCATATCAAATCTTAAAGTTTCTCCCATGATTCCAAGGTGATATCCCCTGTTTGCATGGCAAGGTTTTGAATCCTTGTGCCGAGTGGCTGAGGACATAGACAACCATCACCCTTGCCCACCAAATCCTATTAAAACTCCACTATCATCCATGATTGCCATCCATCCTGGGGAGATTTTGATATATAAACATTATTCATATTACACATTCATCATATTGAATTGTAAATTGCATTTTATTTATGTTATTTGAGTTTTTTGAGATAAATTGTGTACAATATTATGAAATATTCAACGTTTTGAGTGAACTCTCCATCCATCTTTAAAGACATATAAAACATAAATGATATTAGAAAAAAGTGCTAAGGTTCATATTGAAATTGTAAAATTTTAATCATAGTTATATAATAATAAATAATAAGAAAATTAAATAAATTATGAAAAATTATAAACTATATGATAAATTAATAATTAAATAAATAAAAAAAGAGATGGAAAGGACACATGTAATTTGAAGGAGCATCTCAATGAATGACTAGAAAGAAAATACACCATAAAAAAACCATAAAGATTTAATAACCAAACCCATGAATAATAGGTTTCTAAAATTGGTCAATTATAAATATATCATATCTAAAATTGGTCAATTATAAATATATCATATCATATATATATATACCTACCTCTCTGAGTGTGTATGTGTTCAATTTTATTATATATTGAAATATATAAATTATTCAAGAATGTTTGCCACAAGGAAGCTACATTATTGGCAAAACAATATAACTTCAATTTGTTAGAGTCTTATAGTCACAGTGATCAAAATTACTCTTTTCATTTTGTTAGAGCCTTAGGTCAAATTATTATATTTCCAAATAAAATTTGACATATCTCTTGATTGTCAAATGGTTCCAAGTCATTGTCTAGGTGTCATTGCTACTCCCTCCACTTATTCAAGGTCAGAAACAACCATCATGGTCATTGTCATTGTTTCTTGACATAAATCATCAAATGAGTTAGTTAATCATCATTTAGGTCATAGAAACATAAAATGCATACTTTTAGAGTTAAAATTTTAAGTCATGGTAAAAAATATGCATAAAGATGTTCATCATTTTGAAATAGGGAGTCATGTCATCCATTATGGTCATCATCATGGGAGTTAGCAATTAGGAAAATAAAGTGTTTTAAAGAGAATCAAAGCACATCTACATCACATGGAGATGTAACATTTCCTATTGAAGAATAATACTACTAATAAAAATCACATCATTAGTCACTATGTCAAAGTAAACATGATGTCATTCCAATATGAAGCCATGCAAGACAGAGAGAAAAGAAAAAGGAGACAAGAATTTTGAGTTTTTGTGCACACATGAAAAGCTATCCTATAGAAACACATCAAGCATTTGTTGTGCTTTTCCTTAGGAGGTTAAAAATCAAACTTTCAAGCATGATTGGATAGCTTATGGCCTATGGATACTAAAAAATTACTTGAGGATGTTTGAGGAGTGATAAATTTGCAGAAATTATCAAAATTTCCCTTTTTTAAACCTTGCTTCCACCTTTCCAGGACTATTGCTGTGCTTCTGGACAATCAGTTTTGGGATCAAGTTTGAAGAGGCTAATATCATGTTTTTGAATGGTTTAAAATCTCTAAGGTGTAGTGGACATCTCCAAGTATCTTCATAGGTATTCAACAAAACTCAAAACCCCATTCAAGTCATCAAAATTTCAAGTCAACTATTTGCTGCGCTTCTGCCAGGATTTGCTACGTTTCTGCAAGATTTGATGTGTTTCTGTGTGACCAACTTCAAACTTGGATTCAGAACACATGGGAAAGTATTTTTGAAAATTGGAGGAGGTTTTTGTTCATAACATACCCACAAACAATAACCTCGCTAAGTGTTTTAATTAGCTTTATGGTTTGGGATATATTCAATCATCTTAGAGGACTATTTTTTCAAAAAATAAAACACTCTATTTTTCCTGTTTTAGTCATGTTTTCATGGAAACATTTTCCTTATAGTTGGAAGTGAAGTTTTAAAAAACAAGAGAGGTTTTTATCAAGTAAACAAAAACCTCTCTAATTTTTTACATAGGATTTATTGTCTTGGAGTTACAGGTGGCACTTTGAGACCCATTTTTCACAATTTTGCTAGGCCAAAATCGTTGATAGGGTTCTAGAACTTTTTGAAATCCGACTTGGTGGACCTCCAACTTGGCATGGTTGACCTCAAATATATTTGGATAATAAATTTTGAGGATTTTTCTGTCATATCCCATGATTAGCTCTCCAGTTATCACATTTTTAGTTAGTCAAAAACCAAACCCTAGATAGTAGGATATGGGCAAATTTTGTAAATATTTTATCCCTAAAACATTGTAACTTCTTCCTATCTTTGGAAAGGAAGGATTTCGACCTGCTTAGGCTTAGATGATGTATTTTGTATATATTTGATGACTGAAAGAGAAAGATGGGATACTTGAAGTTCATACATTTTGAACTAATGTACTTGATTTTGGCAGAATTAATATACAGTTGCAACTATTTTTCTAGGATTCATGTGTTGTGGTTAGTGACATTGTTTTCTTCAGTTATTCTTATGCATTTGATTGTTATATATTTCTAGCAACTATCCATATTTCTTCTCATGTTAAACACTTAAGTGTTAAACATAATTCATTTCCAGAAATGCTATATTTTGTTTGAGATTATCATCTAAGTGTTTTTATCTTCTAAACAAGTGAATTCATACTTGATGCTTACTTATTTTATTCTATATGATTTCCTCATCACCATACTACAATGACAAATCCATTTGTGTCTCTGATTACATCTATCTTGCCTTATTCTATGACTATAACTGATCTTTTGACCTATTTAGCTCTAGTTCTTAAACCTAGTGCTTCATATCCAACAAAACCTAAATAAAAAACCCACTATACAAATACCTAACCTAAAACCCTAATATTCTCCAGTCATTTCCATTGGATGTGAGATTAATTTTAGAGAGAGCCCTCTCTGATTTGGTAGGGCTAGCTTCTAAGTCAAAAGTTGGTCTGTGGTTACCTCTTTGGTTTCCTTTCTCAGCCTTAGGAAAATAAGGAGTGCTAACACAATTCAAAATAAAAGAAAAATTTAACCTTTTAGTTTGATAGGTCCTTTATTAATGATCTAATGAGGTTTTATCAATTAACAATTCAAATTAAAACAAATATAGATAAGCTGAGTAAAATGGTAAAAATATGAACCTAAGAAATTTCCGTTGTGTTGACTATGTCTTGTATAGCTCAAAACCCAAAAATATTCAATCATAAAACCTAAAAGCATAAAAACAAAGAGAAGAAGGAAGTTTCCACCTCAATGGGGCTATGCTACTCATTACATGGCATAATTGAACCTCTAGTATGCTCAGAAATTCATTTATCTATGTTTGTGATTTTACCAAATCATCGAAAAACTTTAGGATTTCGTTTTTAGTGTCTTGTTTATCCAAAGCAGTCTGAGTCAACATCGTCTTTAGTGCCAACACGGGGCAATTATTAACATATATTGATTTTTCCTACCTTGGGTGTGTCATGGGTTAGGCACCCATTGACAAACATCTTCCAAAATCTCCTCATATTGCAAGCATTCTTGCACTTCTAATATGCTCTCCTCCAAATGGTGTAGTTTCAACTTAATATCTGACAGAGTTTGTTCACTGTACTGCCGAGCAAAAGTGGAAAGTGGCATCTCGCAGACGGGTTTAGGCTCCTCCATATGCACCTCTTGTTCTACATCCCCTATTGCTTTGTGTACATTGACAAACCATAGTGTCCCACCACTAGCAGTCGAACATCACCACCTTTGTGACAGTTGTCCTGAGCATCTTGCTTTGCCCTAGTTCACAATAGAGCAAACCAAGAATCCATTACAACAAAGGGCAACAATGGGGTGGATCAGAGCTGGCAAAAAACAGAAGTAAACCAAGAAAAAGAGCTCGAACTTTCTAGATTCATCTCCTCAAGGACGAGAGTATACTAGCATACCCATAAATTCTCCTTGCGATTGTAATGATGTTGAATAATACTACATTAGGGGAATTTTGACATAAAATATGAGACTTAAAATGAAAGGTATGTTAACAAAATCAACTTTAAAAGAACCGATAGGATTCAAGATGATGATGTCATCCATAGTGGTAAATATTTTTGGAGGAAAAAGAAAAAAACTATTTTTAAATCATATTTTTAACTTATATCCTTATAAATTTACTCAAATTTCAATTGTGAACACTAATTAGATGTGGAATCTAGTGTGACCCCTCGTTAGATACATAATTAAATTATACATAATATCCACTCTTCATACTTTTGAGTAAACATACATTAATTAAAAATAATATATATAGAGAATGTGTACTCATTAAATGTAAAATATAATTTCATATCCAACAAATACTTACATTTAAAATTTAAATAAATCTATAACAAAATAAGTTGAAAATTAAAATGCAAAATGAAAACGCCATAAAACTTGAAAAAAATTAAAATGCAAAATGAAAACGCCATAAAACTTGAAGCTTGTAAGCACCACCACCAATCGAACATTTACGAAAGACCAAAAGTTAACCACATTACACCCTTAAAATGATACGTCACCCATGCTCGTAAAGTAAGTGGACAACAACTCATCAAATCTCATCAAATACTAACTAAAATATTGATTTAAATTATTCCACTTATTACTTTAACTTGGATTTATTAATGATGAGTATGGAGACTTGGTTGTTTCCCGTTTTTCCCATAGCAAAAGCATACATTTTAATTTTTGTATGGATTTTTCTTGCATGGTTTTGTTAGGGGTTGTTTTAGTATGAATTTTTAGATTTTTTGGTGTTAAAATTTAGCGAAAAAAAACGAGGTGAAATCTTGATTTGTGTTATTTAAACTAAGTTTTTGATTGTATATATAGATTCAACACCCTGAAAACTCTTAAAGCACTTCAATTGTGCAACTTCAATAAATTTTTGCCAAATTTTAAAAAAATTACATAAAAAACCCACCATAAAAACTTCCAAAATATTACACTAAAAACGACTCGATCCAATACTAATTTAATTTATTCCATAACAACATTATTAACATTATTACTTTTGACTTATATCATACCATTATATAATACAAATCATGGTGGATCAATATGTAGACTTTTTTGTTTCTTATTCGTTCCTTTCAAATAAGCACAAATTATTATTTGTATATAAACTTTATATCATATTTGGTTAAATTTAATTTATTCCACGTATACCAACATCATTACTTTGACTTATATTATAATATAATATTATATAATACAAATCATGGTTGTAGACTTTGTTGTATAATAAGCATATATTTTTGTTCATATTCTTTGAAGCATATTTTTATATTCCACGGATACCAACCTTATTACTTACACATATATTATATTATATTTGATCTTTTATAGTACAAATCATAGTTAATGATGAGAACGTAGACCTTGTTTTATTTGTGTATAGACTTTACATTATACTTGGTATTTGTGTATAAACTTTATACCATACTCGGTTAAATTAGTTGGGATTGCTAAACAAATTTAAACTTATTTCAAATAAAGATTGTTTTATTTTTGTATGCCATCATAATTTTTTATGTTTCATATTATGCTTGAAAGGTCTCATAAATCCTTATATCACGTGAAAGGGGAGCCCAATATATTATATATATGTTCACGTATTCTCACATATCTCTAATTCTTTTTTTAAGTTACATAGTGTATTATGAACAACTATATTAAGAGTAAATGTTGATATTTTATTTTTTTAAGGGTGGTTCATGAATATTAGGTGGTTAATATATTTATGGGAAAATTCTGGTAGATCAATTTGAAGGAATCTACTCGCTGGCCAAACAAGCAAGGCCTAACCCCAAGGGTGTCGAGGAGATTTGACCCTGTGACCTCCTAATTGGCAAGGTACTTAGCAACGAGAACTCAACCAACTGAGCTAACCCTTGGGGCTTAACTCCGATACTTATATGGCTATCATTCTTTGTTCGATAACTAGTCTTTGATAATTTTCTGTGTCATGATTCAAGATCCTCTTTGCCATCTCCAATTATCTATATGGAGGCTATACAAAATAATAAAATCAAGGATTAAGAGGCACTAGTTGTAGTCGACTCAATGATATTGGTGTATTGATAATATCTCAACATTTTCTATATGCAAACATTTTACTTTGTTTTGGTACCTTCTTTTTGAATTGCTGAACTATAATGATGATTAGTTCATTTTAGCAAATTAAATCTGTTTTTAAAAAGTGGATTATGTTGCTCTTAGTCAAATCCCTCTGGACACTTTTTGTGTTATTTGTTTATAGTGGTTCTCATCTATAATTTGTATCCCCTATAAATTAAAGAGGAGTGGTATTTTGAAATACGAAGATTAATACCTCCGTGGTTAGACCTGGGTTAGAAGAAAATGGACAATTCATGTACTGAGGCATGTCAAGACTATTATTAACAGGTTATTTTAGAGGAAGTGAAAACAATACGAAAGCAACTATGTTTGAAAAATAAGAACTAGGTAATCGAGGTGTAAAACACAAACTCATTGAAGCTCTAAACTCAATGCAGAATTCAGTCAATAGGTATCTAAATCTAGCATATCCTCACATGCTTACAAAGATATTACTTATATGTCAAAACTTTGGATAATCATGGTAAATATTGGTAAATATGAATTTTGCTCAACTGTTGAAACTACATCCCATTGATTATGTTAGTTTTAACTTTCTACTATCTAGCTAGTCATTGCATTCATATGAGTATATTATAAATATATCATAATATAACATTTTAGGTGAGATTATGGATTCAAACATTTTATGGATCGATATATTTACTTCTCAATACCTCCACAAAATGCATAGAGCTACTGTTGGAAGGTCTAGGTCTATCAAAAGAGAGCTTTGCAATTTTTTATGCAAAATTTCAAGTCCAAATATTTATTGTAAAACGTAAAAGCAAGTGCATTCTTAACATCATATAATAATACAATATGAATTTTAAAACACCCTTCGATATAGTCTGAGGTGCAGTGAAAGATTTCGTAATTTCTCAGGGCTATACTAAACCACCTATCAAATTAATAAATAGTAATTGAGCCGAGAGGTTTTTGAGCCAGAGGCTCATTCTAACAACCCCAGTGTTGAAGGCGATGTGTAAGTATTGTCCGTCTCTCTTTATATATATATATATATATATATTATATATATATAATATTATATATATATATATTATATTCTCTAATTAGAAAAGCGATGTAGGCTATTTCATATTTAATTAGTTTTCCATATACCTAACATGAATTCAAAAAATACATTCAAACAATAAAAATTTACATGGTTTTTTTTTCCTTCTAAAATAAGTTTGCACCTAAAGAAATTTAATCCCTCTAGATTCATGTTAGATTTGTGCTTAAGATGGATCTATGCTGGTATAACGACCAATTCTATAATGTTGTCATAGAAGTGTGGAGGCACTATATCCACTCAAAGTCTTATTATAACAACCAAGTCCATAATGTCATCATACATGGTGTGGAGGTAAAATATACACTCAAGAAGTGGAAAAGGAAATAGTGTTTGACTCATGTTAGATGCCCTTGATAACTGTAAAAACAATTTTGCAAATTGATAACTCAATAAGTAATATTACAAGAACACAAACTGTAAGCTCCTTAAACCCTAACAAGTACTTTTGAATTAGATGTTCATGTATTATTGTCAACCCCATCGGAGTAAAATTGCATTTAGACACCTTGCAATTATGCTTCCTCTCAAACATTTTTTAATTTTATTACCCTTAAATCATGTAATTGACTTCCTTGCTTATGAAGTAACTTTGTTGTGTTTGGAACAAATATGCACATATATCCACTCTAATATGACTGAGTTGGGCTGATAACTATAATATTTCTCTTTCTCATTTAAAGATAAATAATTATCGCCGTTGAATAGAATGCCCATCTACTTAAGATTTGAAATGAGGACCACATAGAGATGCTCCTATTTCTCTAAGAGATGGTAAGGGAGACATAAGATTTCCTCAACTTTTAAGCACTAAAGATTATAATGAATACATGTGCTCAAGTTAAAGCAATAAGCAGAGAAAGCAAAGAATATGAAAGCAACAACTAAAGCGGTGGCATCCTAGTGTGGATAAACTTTAGTTTGATAGGCCAAAGTCACATAAATTTACATTTTGTTTAAGTTTTATGTATAGAAACAACTTGTTCTTTGACAAGTCACTTCAACAAAAATCTTGTAAGTATTTATGGAAATTGAATTTCACATGTGAATGGATATGGAGTATATATATTCTTTATAGTTTTCAAGTAATGAGATTAGACATTCAACATGATCTTGTTCAAAACAGGGTGATAATTTAAGGTCTTCACTCAAGAATTACTCATATTTTACAGCTAGAAAAGCGCTCATCGAGAAGGCCTATAACTTCTTGTGAGCATGACATACAGTAAATATTGACGCTCATCGAGGAGGCCAATATTTTTTCATGAGCCAATTCACACTGTAAGATCCTCTATTGAAATTATGATATACGCTTGGAATCTCTGAACAAAATGCAACAAAAAATGCAATTCTCTGGCCATTTTATGGCCAAGTCCATAAAGGTGGTAGTTCTTGTAATGAAACCAGCTCACAAAAAGATAGGCAAGATAAATCAATGGCTTCAAAATCAACCTCTTTGAGGGGGCAACCTCCTTTACATTACACAAATGAAAAATTCTTGGATGATACAAATGACAAGACCTCCTTTCTATATGTAGGACTCTAAGGGGTCCCAATACAATTAGAGCCTACATAACAATAATATTGTAGGGGCACAACAATAACAATAGTGGGCTTCTATGGGTTATAATAATAACAACATGGGGACTATATGGGCACAATAATACAATAAGGGGGTTGCAATAATAACAATAAGGGGTTGCACTAGTAGTATAGGGACCTAACATGCCCCTCTCCTTCAAAACGTGTTGTCCTCAACGCTTGAGTAGTTTTGGATGCTTCTGTATAAAATTCTCATCCTCCCATGTGGAACCTTCAGTAGGTAAGTTCTTCCACTTGATGAGATACTCTAAAATTGATCGATTTCGTAGCTGTCGATTTCTAGTTTTTGTGACTACTTCCGGTTCCAATATGATTTTTCCTTCCTCATCAAGTTCTGGCAATATTGTTTGAACTGAGATCTTCTCTCCTATAATCTTCTTTAAGCATGAAACATGGAAAAATGGGTGCACTTGGGAAGATGCAGGAAGCTCCAATTTGTATTCCATAGTACCAATCTTTTGTAACACCTTATACGAACCATAATACTTTGGTGATAATTTATTATCCTTCTTAGGTTTCTTGAGGAACATTTGTTTGTATGGTTGTAGTCGTAGAAATACCCAGTCACCTACATCAAAACTTATTTCGTTGCGATGTTGATATGCCTGTTGTTTCATTCTATTCTGCGCCAAAGCAAGGTTATCCTTTAAGAGTTTGAGAACTTGTTGTTGATGCTCGATGTGATCTTCCACTGCTTGAACCTTAGAGTTTTCTTTTAAAGATGATGTGATGGATGGTGGATGATATCCATAAGTGCCATAAATGGGGTCATTTTTGTTGTAGTATGGAAGGAAGTGTTATACCACCATTTAGGCAGAGGCAACCACTTGACCCATTGTGTTAGTTTATTAGATACAAAGCAACGAAGATATCCTTCCAAACACTTGTTCATTATCTCATTTTTCCCATCAGATTGAGGATGATAAGACGAGCTATGAACTAATTGAGTACCTAAACATTCCACCTCTTGTACTCCAAAGAAACATTTGGAGCTTTTTTCATATAATTGTTTCTCCTCCAATAGTCTGAGCACCTTGTCAATATGTTGAACATGATCCTTCCAAGACGTGTTGCAGATTAGTATATCATCAAAGAATATTAACACAAATTTTATAAGGGTGGGTTTGAAAATGGAATTCATTAAACCTTGAAATGTAGAAGGTGCATTGGTAAGACCAAAAGGCATGACTAAAAATTCATAATGACCCTCATGAGTTCTAAATGTTGTTTTTGGAATGCCTTTAGTCTTCATTCTGATTTGATGATATCTTGAATGAAGATCCAACTTAGTGAAGTAAATTGCTCCATGTAATTCACCCAATAATTCATCAATGACAGGAATGGGAAATTTATCTTTAATAGTAAGCTTGTTTAGCTCCCTATATTCCGAACACATGTGCCATGATCCATCCTTCTTGTGTACCAATACCGCTGGAGCAAAGAAAGAACTTTGACTAGGTTGAATTATACCAACCTCTAGCATTTCTACAACCATACGTTCAATTTCACTCTTTTGGGCATATGGATATCTGTAAGGCATGATGTTTGGGGGAACACTTCCTGGAATCAAATAAAGAGCATGATCATGATCATGAATATGTGACAAGCCTTTGGGAGTCTCTAATACCTTGGAATGATTGTCCAAATTTTTTTGGAGATCTGGAGAAATAGATGATTTCGATGTGGGAACCTCTAGTGAACATAATTTTGCAATGATGCCTCGTTGTTCTTTCTTTAGAAGCTTTGTCATGATGTTAGAGCTGATTGTATTTCACGGTTTCCCTGCGATACCCCTTAATTCAACTTCCTTCCTTCCCAAAAAAATTTCAAGAAAAGTTATTGAAAATTAAAAGCTATCATACCCAAAGATTGTAGCCATTGGAATCCTAGTACAACATCTGCACCACCCATTAAAATGGAAAGCATTGGACTATTCAAGACATATTCTCCCATGGATAACTTGATATTATGGGACTTTCCAGAACAATTTATGGTTCCTCCATTTGTAACCATTACTTTACACTCTGGTGCTGGATATAGGAAGCAATTCAAATCCTTGGCTATCTTACAGCGAATAAGATTATGGGTACTACCCGAACCAATCAACACTATTACCTTTTTCTTCTTGATATGCCCTTCTATCTTGATAGTTTAAGGAGTGGTAATTCTTGTCAATGCATTACAAGCTATGCTTAGATTCATTTCTTCTTTCTCTGGAATTGGTTCCTGGTGTATATCCTCTTCTTTTAACATTTCTTGTTCCTTTTCTTTCTCCTCTTTCCCATCTATGTAAATTAATTTATTCTCAGCACACTTAGGACCTTTAGTGTATTTTCTATCACAATTGTAACAAAGCCCTTTTGCTCTTTTTTATTCCAATTGTTGTGGTGTCAACCTTGTAGGTGGTGAAAGGCTAGGAGCAACAACACTTCCATCTTTATAGTTATGAGTGGTAGGCTTCCTTGCTGCCATAATTTTTCCTTCAATTTTTTCTACCAACTTGTATGCCTTCTCCAATGAATCAGGTTCCCAAAGGCAAACCTCATGTTGGATGTTATCATTTAAAGTCCTTATGAATACTTCAATCCTATGATTCATTGGAATATCATTTACCCTTACATTCAATTTTCGGAAGTCCTCAATATGCTTTGCCATTGAACCCTTTCGTTTGAGATTTATCAATTGGCTAAAGAAGGTGTTGCTCTTTGTATCCTCATAATGTGCTATCATTTCCTCCATGAAAATTGACTAGGTGACAAGTTGTTTATAGAACAAATCCCTCTATACGATACAAACTGATTCGGTTCTAAATATAAATATGCAATATGTAACTTTTGTGGCAGTCGCACATCATGTAGATCAAAATATTGTTCCATCTGTAGTATCCAAGTTACCAGATTCTTGCCATCAAATTTACTCATATCTATATTTGGAATATGGTGCGTCTTCAATCCAACGTTAGATTCTATGAAATCATGATTAACATTTATTTTGTTCTCGTCATGAGTTTTCTCTACTACCTTTTCAGCATTAGGAAGCCTTTCTTGTAGTGACTTTGTCCCACCTTCCTTCAAACCTTTCATGTCTCTCTTCAAATATTCCATGTTTCCATTCAATTTTTCTTCTATACGATTTATCTTATTGATGAGATCCTCGATCACATTCTTCAAATCATCCCTCCAATTTTGCGTACTAGGTGTTTATATTTTCTTGATTCAAGTCATTCTTTTTCTTGCTTTAGGATCTCGATATTGAATCTGTTGTATCTTTGAAATTTCATATCTCTAAGGTCTGAAATTGTGACTTGCGTAAGCCCTCTGTGTCCTGTTTCCAATGCCACTAGTCTAATCGAAATTGGATTTGCCAAGAAAGAGTTATGCCCAATCTCCCAAGATGACCTGATTATATACTTTTTCAGTAGAGCAAACTTGTAAGAAGTGTCGCGTGTCACTATTTCGACCTTTGGACCTGAAAATGATACAAAAAGTACAATCTGTCCTATTTCTATAACGTCTTATGAAATTTCAATCTGATGCTAAGAGAGAAAGTTATGGCGATTTTCCCAAGGTCACCTATTTTGGATGTAATTCGGGAGCCTGCAAAAACCTTAATGTCTTGGACCATATCTCTGAAATATAGCGAAATAAGATCTGAAATTTGGGCCTGAGCTTCATTAACATTTCGGCTCAAATGGGTTTTAATTTCAGAGTCTTCACCTTCGTAGAAAAAAACATTATAGTGAAAATTCCTCGATGACTTGTTTGAGATGGAATTCTGGAACTTGCAAAAACCCTAACTTCCTCAGATCATATCTTCAAAAATATAGCGAGACAAGATCTGAATTTCAGACCTGAGTTTCAAAATGATTTCGAATAAAATGGGTTTTTTTAGCTTCTAAAACTTTGTAGAGAAAAAGTTATAGCGAAAATTCCATGATGACCTGTTTGGAGTAGCGAAACCCTAGAATCTAAAGCTCTGATACCAAATGTTACGAAACTAGCTCACAAAAAGATAGAAAAGATAGATCAACGACTTCAAAATCAACCTCTTTGAGGGGGTAACCTCCTTTACGTTACACTTGGATGATACAAATGACAAGACCTCCTTTCTATATATAGAAGTCTAAGGGGCCCCAATACAATTAGAGCCTACATAACAATAATATTGTAGGGGCACAACAATAACAATAGTGGGCTTCTATGGGGCATAATAATAACAACATGGGACTATATGGGAACAATAATACAATAAGGGGGTTGCCCTAATAACAATAAGTGGTTACACTAGTAGTATAGGTACCTAACAATTCTATACTCATTGGCTCACAACATGGTCAGGGTTCACTTTAAAAACCATATCTGCCATTATGTTTTTAGTCTTCTACTCTAGAAAGGTTGAGGTAAGGATGAAATGTGTGCTCAAAAGTATAATTTTCAGACCAAAATCTTATGACATTCAAAGAAATTTCACCTAAAATTCTCAATTATAATGTTTTCCTTCATGGGCAATGTCACTTTTGGGGATATTGGGATAGTAGTAAATACAAAATGATAAAATATAATCTCTATGATATTTAATGTAGATTGAAATTTGGAATATCGTGTTACGTAAGGATATTTTGTATGAAAACATGAAACTCACATGGGAGTCCATCCCAAGCCCACTAATTCGTCACCTCCCCTTTGCCCATGTCAGAACGAGGATACAAGTTCTTCATATCAACTTCCATTATAGTATGGATGAGATTTGGTTTGTCCATGGACTTGGCCATAGGAGACAGACGATTTTTCCCCACTTCTAAGGTGGTGCTGGATGACTACTCTATGCATGTTGTGATGCCACAGTGAACATGTACCAAGCTTGTACACACCACTTGTCACACTCTGGGAGTTGATTTTGCTTGAAGAAAAGTGGAAAGAAACAAAGTTGTTGGTGCTTTCCATTATATGCGATAAAATAAGTAACCCATCTACGAGAGATGCAAAACCAAATATAAAATAGAAGTTTATTAAACAAATCATAGCAAACAAAACTGGAGTATTAACGCTTTACCAGTGGCCATTAACATAACGTACCAACAACTTATCATAGAGGCCCTATTTTTAACTGCCATTAGCATAGCAGATCAAAAACTTATCGTAGAGGTATTTTTAACCTTGACCTGTCCAGTAAAATGAAAAGATGTGATAATTACACTTGGCTAATAAATTAGAAATGTTTTGACCACTTTTAAACAATTTTTAGGTGGCTTTTTAGACAAATTAAAATTTTAAGTGACACTAGAATAGTTGGACACATGGTATATACCACACATGTGTAAAAGTATACCACCACATGGGCCGATCCTCCGACCACCTATCCACACCGACATAGCATCGACATGCATGTTCCCAAACTTCCACGTTTCCGTTATACCTATCACTTCCATTTCCTTTGGTAAAGTTACTGCATGTTCCACTTGAATCATATTACTCTAGCAACAACCGAGTAGTTGCAGGGCTAGATGGGGAATAATTCTTCTTCAACACACTTACTTTCTCTATGTTAAATTAAAGAGAATTCAAATTTACGAGATGTTGTAGGTGTTTTGCTTAATGGCAATAACATGCATTTGGAAACATTTTCTGCAAATTTCTTTGTTTACTTAATACCTTCAATTGGCATCTGTTGATGGAGCTATGGGCTTTGGATTTTGACATGGATATATAACTAGAAGGGATGTCATGCACTATGGATCTATATATGAGTAAATAACTGTTGGAATGTGAACAATTGTGAGGGACATTGGGCAACACAAGGTGTTCCAATGCAACAATGGATGCAAAGGTTTCGTGTTGGTCATGGGTTAACACTCCTACCACTTCATATTCTACTCAACCCCTCTATAATCCAACACATGCACTAAGAGGTGAGAGGCATAAATTATTTGTTAGATGTGGAAACCTTTCTATTTCGTCTTTCTTGTTCATGTTGTTTGAAAAATATCCATCATTGCATCGTATGGGAGTCCACTATGGCTATGAGGTTCTTGATCAAGACGCATGGGCTCCTGGTCTCTTAATTGTAGCTATCTATATCAATAATAGTGAATCTGTAGCTAGACACAAAACCTCTGGCAGCAGTGAAAGCGCCACCCTACTCTGTGCCAATGATAAATCCTAGCTAAGGGCCCTTCATGACACACTCTATATCTCAACTCCAACTCCTCAAGTCAATAATCAGGGAAGAACTCTGATATATCCACAAGTCCATGATTAGAAGCTAGTAGACAATATCAATACGTACGTCTATGATTAGTGAGAGTCCATTTTCAAGGGCCAAAGAATTATGTCATGCATATTGTTTTGCTTCATGCACTTGCGCCTCCAAAATAATACAGAAATCCCAACCCTCAATTTATCTGGTTATTCATACAAATACAACATTAACCAACACATAAGTGATGCCCAACCCTAAAAACATGATAACAAGTAGTGGCTCTTGATCCATGCCCTTCTCAAAATACCCATTAGGGGAAATTTCAGCATAAAAGCCGCCTCCTAAGAAAAAAAATTAATTAAAATAATAAAATAAGAGTTAGATATATAAATAAAAAAATCACAATATATGAACATGATGTGGTCGAGATTTGTAGTGTGCGTGCGAGAAAGATAAGCCGAAACTGACCGCTCGTTTATGTCAGGGTTTCTTTTGGTTGAAGTCTTGTTTGCGCTCACGACGGAGTCAGAGGAGACCATTACACAACGGCGTGTTCTTTTTGCCATGTCTAGGGTTTTACTGTGATGGATAGGCATTTTACTGGGGGAATGGATGGATTAGTGGATATAAACTTGGATTCGTGAGATATTCTTACAGTATGGGGTATAGAACCCATGCCTCAAAACCTGGAAATGGCTAGAATTACAAATGACACTCTGGTCAGGACGATGCCATCTTTAGATGTCAAAGATGGAGGTAGACAATACACCTTAGGTGGACAGTTGGAGTTGGATGGTCGTTTTGGTGGATTTAGAACGACGAGTGACTACAAAAACCTGGCAAACTCTCTTGACCCTAGGGCTTCATGGTAAGTGGTATTGTACAAAACCTTTCTTTTGCTATTGAGGAGGTTTTCCCCATCTGGTGCCGGGAGTCCCTAGATATGTAGCTGAAAATATTGGGCTGACAGGGGGTTAGAAGATATTGTCATCAGTTTCATGCTCTTTGATTGAAATGCTGGTTTCTCTAACTCTATCTCACGACAACCTTCTAATAGTGGGTTTTCAACCCCATTGGATGTCAATTCTCTAAGTTTGGTGGTTTTGAGTTAAGAGCCCCTTCCATTGTCAGGGATTTCCGCTGAAGGAGTCAGGTGGGTTGACTGGCTGGGGAATTCCTTCAAGGATCTCAACACGGGCGACAATATTTGCCTAAATGGGGGTTTCAATGGAATGACATTGCAGAGTACTATTCCCAAGGCTTTAGACTGCCGACCCAAATAGGGTGAAATTGGGGTATCTGACCCAAATTTATCCTCAATTATGGTAACTGAGGGTGGGGGTCAAGAATAATTTGTATATACAGTTGATTTCCCCACAAGAATCGAGCCAAATGTTGGAAATGGTGGCCTAAATATTTTGTTATAGGATCCTGACAATCCATCAAATGTCCTGGATCAAATTTCCATTGAATCTCTACTTGAGTCGGGAAGGGTTGATGGTGCAGTAGGGCCAAACGTATCTGGATGGAAACCTCAGAAAATAGAAGAAATGGAAATGTACCATGCAAAAGGTTTAAGACCACAACTTGGTTTTGGGAGACGACATTCAGACGAATGAGATCATGGAGACTATCGAAGATATGCTGGTTGGTAGAGTTAAGGGATAGTTCTATAAGGCGGAAACCCTTGAGGATTTGGTGTAGGATACATGGGAAAATAATCATGTCTAAAATGTGGAGGTTAGTATACTTGTTTGTGGATGGTTATGCTCCATTTCGAGTCATCAAAGGTAGCTTCTTGGGTGTTGGGAAGAATTGCAGCAATGGCTCCTCCTTGTTCTTCTTAAATGTTGGAGTCTGCTTTTTAACGCTCACCATGAATGATTGGAAGCTATCCTAGTTTGGGAAAATGTCCTGGGTCTCCCACCTCATTTATGGACAGAAGACGTTTTTAGGGCCATTGGTAATAAACTGGGTGAATTCCTTGAGGCATATGTGTCCTTCAAGACTTCCAGGATTAGGAAGATAACGAGTTTTGGTGAATCTTGATCAAGGGAAGGAATATTCATAGACATCAATCTCAATCACAGCGGTGTGAACTTTTTTCATACTATTGATTATAAAGAGCTACCCTTTCGCTGCCATCAATGCCATCAGGTGGAGCATGTGGTCCACAACTGTATGTTGGGTAATCAGGCAGAAAAAGGGTTAGGGTAGCATTTCTGTGGACAACTTTGAGTCAAATGAGCCACTGGGGAGTCTGATGGAAGTTGGGGATGGTCCTCCCTTGGATCGATTAGACCTGGCTATGGCAAACCTATGCATAGGCGGGTCCAGGCAATGGAGAAAATGTGGACGAGAAGAACAACACTATTGAAGCGCATGAGGTGCATGCAACTCTGTCTATAGTTCCATGGCCCTCCTCCCCAATGGGTACCTATACATGTTCCTTTCACTCATCTTCTTCTGAAATGCATGTCTTTTATTTAAATTTAGGGTCAATGCATGGCCTTTCCAGGCCCTCGCCTGGTCATGAATTCTCACCTTCCACTGTTTCAAATCATCTAGAAAAACACACTTATGACACCACAGACAATATTGTTGTTTCTTCCATCCCTTTGAACACAACTTAGGAATTTTCAATTCCTCAGTATTCAATGGATCCTCATTATAATCTTCGACCCATACAACCTAAGGGAAAACTTTATTCCAACCATGGTGGTCTCGGTTATCCCCCAAAATTACAATATAACACATGCACTAGGGTCGAAAGTCTCATATATCAAAGGCATAGATGAAGGCTAAATTGGACATTGCTGAAGCCAAGAAAAAAACACTTGTTTTGGCACTTAGAGAATTGCAACCCTTGATGCAGTGACCTCATGATTGCCATCTCCTTTAGGCCCTTAGGAGACTGGTGTGTTCTTCAAACCTGAATATATTAATGCTCCAGGAAACCCAGGGCAATGCTCCAGGAAACCCAGGGCAATGGTGATAAAATTTACAACATTCTTTCTTCTATGTTATTGGATTTTTTTTTTCGCGTCTGATGTGAAAGGTCCTTTTAGGGGATTAGCGTTGGGTTTTAATTAAAAGTTGATAAGAATCTATGGTTCTTGGGGCTCAAATTCACTGCTTGCTACTGATATTTTCTCAGCCAAACTTAATAGGACACTCACCGTGATTAAAATATATGGCCAATGACATGATAGAGCTCTTTTCTGGAACGATGTGTTGGAAAAATATTTTCTTGAGTGCGATAACCTCATTTTGGGTGGGGATCTAATTTTTCATTAGGTGCGGCTGAGGTATGGGGTCCCCAAGCCCTGCCGAATTCTATGGCAGATTTATTCCTTAGAAAATTAATTGACTCTCACCTCATTGATGTCGATTTCACTAAATACAAACCAACCTGGAGAAATAGGAGGATTGGTGAAGCCTCGGTGGAAAAGAGACTTGACTTGTTTCTCTCGGCAGATGGACTGGTTAATTCCCTTACACTCTTTCATCAATGGATTGACACGGGGGATATCAGAACATCATCCAGTATTCTTGGAACTTAAGGGGGGATTACAAAAATTGGGTAGTCCATTTAAATTCAACTCTTCATGGTTGAAAGTAGAGAGCTATATGCAACTGGTCGAAGACACTTGGTCCCCTTTCACTCTTCATTGCGGGCTTTCTTCGGTTCATCAATTGGTGGAAAACTTGAAGAAGGTAAAACATGCCATGATTCAATGGGTCTGTCAAAGAAATGCTAGGGAGGAGGCTGAGCTAAAATCCATTAAATAGGCTATGGAAAACCTTGAATCCTCGGATAGTGGTGGATATGAGACTGTAGAAGCTAAACAAAAAATAATGCGACTTGAGGCAAGTAAAAAAAAATACTGGTTGAATGGGAAGAACAGTGGAGATTGAAGAGTAGTGCTGAGTGGCTCAAAAGCGGCGTTCCAGAATTATGGAAAAGGTGCAAAACCTCCAATACTATATGGGAAATGCAGAAGTCAGATTGGGGGAAGGATACTACCTTCACGGGAAGAACCACTTTAAAAACCTCTTCAAATACCCTAAGGAGACCACTATCACTAAAACGTTCAGAATGACTCAATTTTTTCTTAGATTTTCTAGTGAGGAGGAAAATAAGTCTCTTATGGAGCCCATCACTGTAGGGGAGTTGGAAAATGTATTAAAAGGAATGCAAAAATAAAAGAGACTGGATTCGGATGGTTGGAATGTGGAATTTTTTGGATTTTTGAGTTATTAGGGGAAAATCTGCTCAAGGTTGTGGAAAATTCCCGTTGGAATGGTAGAATTTATGACCCCATTAACTCAAATTGTATTGCCTTAATTCCAAAGACAGATGATACACAATCCTTTGATGAGTACATACCGTCTCACTATGCAATTACACATAAAATCATCACAAAAATTATTGTTTTGCGTCTTCGCCCATTATGTCTATGCATGTATCCAAGGAATAATTTGCTTTTCTCGAAGGACGATAGATCCATGAGGTTATCGGTGTTGCTTAGTAAGTATTACATAGTATAAAGTTGAGGAAACTCAAAGGGATTATTTCAAAAAATAATCTGTCAAAAGAATACGACAGAGTAAACTAGGTCTTCCTTCAGCTGATTCTCACCCTTCTTAGCTTTGAAATACCCTTCATCAATTGGGTAATGAGTTATGTGACCTCGACCTGTTTTGATGTTCTGATAAATGGTGAAACTTCGCCCTTTTTCCATGCTCAACGAGGACTTAGAAAATGATGTCCTTTATCTCCACATTTTTTTATTAGCAACAGAAGGTTTAAGGGGATTGTTACATGATGCTAAGGGAAGGGGAGACCTAAATGGGATTGAAGTGACAAATATCTATTCATCACTCATTTACTGTTTATGGATGACATTCTTATTTTTTGCAATGGTTCTAGACATGATATAAAAGCAGTAAAGGACACATTGGACCTTTTTCAAAAAGCTCTTGGTATGCAGATAAATGTGCAAAAATCCACCATTACTTACTTGGTTATGTCTAGAGGTGAAATCAGAAGGGTTGTGAACACCTTCCCATATAACATTAGGAACATTCAAGAAAGACCTTAGCCTTGTTTCAAAATCACTTCTACAAAGGTTGGTTGGTTCCTATTATCCACAAACAGTATATGGACCTTTGTTGCATACAAGAAATATATTTTCCCTATGTCATGGATGATTAGCTAGCTACCTTTGTTGCATACAAGAAATATATTTTCCCTATGTCATGGATGATATGTCATGGATGATTAGCTGAGACTACCTAACAAGAGCTTTGAAAATACTTTTATCCTCTAGAAACAACACTTGAATTGAGAGTAAAAGAAACACTAATATTAAAGAATAAATACTTAAGTGATAACCTCTAGAAAACAACAGTAAAGTGACAATGATTATAGATGAGCTCCTAAAGCAACAACATCTGCAAATCAATATTTTAACTATCAATATTATATTTACTCAAAAGAAACAAATGATTTAGTTAATCTAATAGATACATAAATACATGATTGATGAAAGGAGATAAAATGCGAACTTAATAATGCAAATGAAGCCAACACCTCATCCAAGAGTGGCCCCAAACTACCATCTTGATTCGCTGAGACTACCTAATAAGAGCTTTGAAAATACTTTTATCATCTAGAAACAACATTTGAAGTGAGTGTAAAAGAAACACTAATATTAAAGAATTAATACTTAAGAGATAACCTCTAGAAAACAACAGTAAAGTGACAATGATTACAGATGAGCTTATAAAAACAACATCTGCAAATCAATATTTTAACTATCAATATTATATTTACTCAAAAAAAACAAATGATTTATAACTAATCTATTAGATACATAAATACATGATTGATGAAAGGAGATAAAATGCGAACTTAATAATGCAAATGAAGCCAACACCTCATCCAAGAGTGGGCCCAAACTACCATAGTCAGACTTCTCTGTGGAAAATATCAGATCAACAGATCAATTCTCAACAGAGAAGATTTTTTATTAAAAACTTTGCATTATACTATGGGAACAAATGCAAATGAAGCCAACACCTCATCCAAGAGTGGGCCCAAACTACCATATGCAGACTTCTCTGTAGAAAATATCAGATCAACAGATCAATTCTCAACGGAGAAGATTTTTTATTAAAAACTTTGCATTATACTATGGGAACGATTACAGTCAGTGCCTTTTAGCAAGTCTATCTGATAGATGAAAAATTTACAAAAGCTCTTCTTCGGGACACATGCCCTCTGTCTTTATACTACAGTTAAGGGAGATAAAATATTAAATTATTCTAACAAAGAGAGATCCTGAGAATCTTTAGATTCTTAGGATGCTCGTTTTTAGTTACAAATAGACTATCGCCCAGACAAGAAAATCAAGGCTTTGTCCGTAACAAATTTTCTTAAATAAGAGTCAACTTTGCTTGATCTACCCCGTTTAGTTGGAAACAACATCACACTATCTCGATTTACCACGAACAATGGGAAAGAACATCAAGTATCGACTGCCCTTGATATGTTGCAAAATCCTGGTTCATAACTTTTATAATCAAAATAACACATCTAGAAGATAAAATAATAAAAGAAAACTAGTTTCTTCTCAAGTCCTGTATTATGCGAATTAATATATCATAAAGGTAAGAAAAAGACAAGAAAACAACATTAAAACTAAATAATAGGATAATGAAATCACGACAATTGTGAGGCCTAACATCACCCCTAATTGACTTTTTTTCATGTTCTCATGCAAATAAACAATTAACATGTAGGGAATTTTTTCATGTTCTCATGCAAATAAACAATTAACATGTAGGGAAGTTAAGGAGTAGGCTCCACAAGGTTCTTCTCCTTTGAGCCTGAATCCACTCCTATTTTTAATTTCCTGAAAAGCCACATACTTACCTCTAACAATTGATAATCATATTGATAGTAAAGTTGAGGAAACCAAATCATAGGGCCCCTGTATTTGCATCCCGTCCATTTAATTTTAATTCCATATTCTAATACAATATTAACATAATCATGTACTATGGAAATAACTTGCTGGAAATTTTATATGCCAAAAGGTTCCTTATTTTTAATTTCTCTAGATGAAACTTGATATTCTTATATTGATTTTAATACCGTGTCATGAATCTTCTCAAGTAAGGAAACAACCCCAGGCTTCTCTACAAAGGCATTGTGGCGGCGAAATGTAGCAAAGGGATTCTCTAGCTCACCTCTGGCCGATAAATCAAGATTATGTTCATTTCGCTGAAAGGTGTGATAAGATTTCTCACACTTTATTTGATTAAGTGCAAACGATATAAAATCCTAAAGTTGACATCTCCAACAAATGGAACAATACTTTCATTTAAATGTTCTGACAAAAGGAAGTTATGCATGTAGACTTCACATAGGTGATACCTCCGTTTCTCATTCTGCTTATGAAAAACAACGATGAAACCCATAACATTGGGCTACATTGTATAGCCTTAACTCTGAATAGAAAATATTGTTAAGTTAGGAATATAGCCTAATTACGTGCTGGAGATCTACATGCCAGGATATCTGGAATAATAGAACAAATTTCATCCTTTTGCTTTGTGACCTTATGAATATGTTCATGCAATACCTGAATTTCTTCCTGGAATCTCTTAGCTTTGCATTTGTTTCATGTTTTGTTATTGTTAACACCTGAAATCGTTGGAAAAACTTTTGAGATTCCCCTTGAGACACTATTTCTCCCTGATATTCAGTTATAATCTCTTTATGCTCTGCCAAGGTTTTGTTCAACACCCTTATTACATCATCTACAATTATTGGAGTGTAAGGAGACACAACATCAATTTGCACTCGTCTTTCAATAAGGACAAGTGCATCATCAATCTGGGTCTCTTCTTTGATGAAAACAAGTGTATGACCAATTTGAACTTCTGCTTCAATGGAAACATGTTCAAAATCAATTTGAACTTCTGCTTTAGTGGGAACATGTGAAAGATCAGTGTAAGTTTCGACATTCTGTACCTTAAAAACTTCCTTCCCATCATTAGTTCCAAGTTGTTCTGTAACTTTCTTCTCATGAATCTCATAAGACTGTCTGCTAGTTTGTAACCATTTCCTCAATTGTTTTACTTACCTTTGTAACCTATCATTTTCTTTCGTCAGTGTAATAATTTCCTTGAGAAGTTTGCTTTTTGTTTTATTCTTCACAACTATTGTACCTCTAGCTTTTTTAGCAAGGTTTCTGGCCAAAACTATTGTAGTAGGAGAAACATAAGTTGTTACTCCATAATCTTTGATAGTAATCTTTTGGACATATTCAACCATTAGGGCATCAATAGGTAAGTTACAAAGTTCCATTATTACTTTGTCGATCGAAGGTTCTGAGGAAACGTTAACTAGAAGATCAGTCTGAGGTCCACTTGTTATGGCTGAAGGAGCAACATTAAGCCCTTGGCTTACATGAATCAAATCATCAGAAGGAAATTGTGGAGCCTTATATTTTGGAGAAGAGGGTTTTAGTACAATAGCAATAGAATCCGTGGAGTGCTCTTGAGTTGAAATAGCTTTAGAATCAACAAATGGCTCTAAAATGATAGTGGTTGAGGATCCAACAAAAGGAGTTGCAACTAGAGAATTAGGTAAAGCATTTTTATTAGAATTAAGAGGGCTACCTATATGAGTTGTAGGCTCCTATATTGCGGTAGGTGTTAGTTCCCCTAGGTTCATTATTTCTAATAAATTTTCCAATCCTTCCAATGCTTGAGCCACCTCTAGTTCTTGTTCTTCCTATCCTAGATTCGTTTGTTCAGGAGCTAATGAATCTCAAGCCACATTTTCTTCAAGGGTTTTCTATTGTGTTCCTTCATCATCTTTGTTAGGCCACTATACTACTAGTGTAACCCCTTATTGTTATTAGTACAACCCCCTTATTATATTGATGTACCCATGTAGTGCCCATATTGTTACTATTGTGCTCCATAGA
>APFE031315317.1:48835-73456 GCA_000404065.3 Pinus taeda | reverse complement strand
TGTTATTAGTACAACCCCCTTATTATATTGATGTACCCATGTAGTGCCCATATTGTTACTATTGTGCTCCATAGAAGCTCACTATTGTTATTATTGTGTCCTTACATTATTATTGTTATGTCGGCTCTGACTATGTTATGACCCCTTAGACTCCAATATATAGAAAGGAGGACTTTTTATTTGTATCATCCAAGAATTGTTCATTTATGTAATGTAAAGGAGGTTGCCCCCTCGAAGAGGCTGAATTTTAAGGCGTTGATCTATCTTTTCTATCTTTTTCTTGAAGTTGGTTTCATAACAATCTTGTATTAAATTTTCTTTTAGGAGGGTTTAAGGAAGTTGTCTCTGATGTAATTTAACTAATCTGGTAGATCTTCTCCTCTTTTTGGGCAAAGAGGCCAAAATTGATGCCACCAGTTTTTTTGCTCTACTAAGTTTATGAGGAGTCAAAATTTCAAGTTGCATAGCTTCTTGTGAGGAACATCCTATCATAGAGGTTTCATTTTGATCGGTTTCACTCCCTTTCTCTGCCTGCTCATTATCAACTAAAATAGTTCTAGGTGTTTCAACAATTCCTTCACTTCCTAAGGGAATTTCTTACTCATCCCCAGGGCTCCCTAAAATTATTTCCCAACTCTGTTGTATTTGATTCAAATTACTCACAACTATTAATTTAATAAGTTCATGATGGCTGACGACTGAGACTTGATCTTAGGACCTTGTTAATCTACAAGCAATTTCATGTAAGAGAGAATACCTAAAATAACGAAGATTCAAGACTACCTTTTGTCTCAGATGCACCATTAACTTAATGTGACGACCTCGAACTACATCATACCTTCCATCACAAGTGATGTGTTGTTGAACAATCGCTGCTATCTCTTTCCAAATTTCTGGAAGTGAATTAGGGTTATACCCTTTTCCTTTCTTAGCTAGTTTTTCCCCTGGATTCGAAAATAGAAGAGCCACATTTTGTAGTGAGGTGTGTGCTTCGTACCATATCACCCCTTCTGGTGAGAGACGTGTTACCTCTACTACTATTTCTTCAATGACTATATCTACACATTCTTCGCCATCGTTACCTTTGCATTCAATTTCTGCATAAATTCAAGTGCAACTTAATTGTTGAATCTTTGCAAACATCCAAAATAGTCTAGCCATCCTGCTTGATTCAAAATATTACATGCTTCTTATGTGGCCTACAATTGGGTCGGCCCATGTCACACTTAATGTCCTCCCATTGTTAGTCGTTTAGCAAGGAATGACTATAAATGGAAGTAAAAAATCACAAAGTATAATATGATAGCAACAATGTGTAGAGTATGGGAATTCAACGAAATTCAAGACATAGCATGAAACAAATGCTTTCTCACCCCCAATAGAATTTGAAGGCTGCCCGCCACCGTTAATCAACTTAATGGATTGACAAGATTTTGTCATAGTTAAAAGATAAAGCCGCATTGGTTAATCACGGGAAAAAACCATAAAAAAATGGTTGTGTAGGACTATAAACATTTATAACACATCAAATAATCATTAGGTTGACCATTCAATCATAAATGTAATAATAAAGAAAATTGTTACGACAATCAAAATATCAACATCAAAATGAATAAAGGGAACGAGAAGATGATGATTGGAAACTATGTTTAGTTATGCAATATCACGTAGATAAAAATAAAAGGAGTTAATAAGGAAAGATGATAGAAAATGCTATATTTCCAAATGTCCCATAATTTTTGTCCCCTGAAATGTAGAATTAAAATTATTTCTCATTAACAATCAACATCATCATTTTATTGGAGCTATTTAAAATAATACCTCATGGTATATTTTAGCAAATCCAATGGTTTACTTTCGCTGATTGTTGATTTTGGGGAGGCAAGATAGCTAACTAAATTGTAGTCATGAAGTTAACTTTAATACCATAGGCATGACCAGTGTTGCCAGCAAGCGTCCATAACCTTGATAGGGTTTCTTTTTAACCCATTGAGATGCTAGTATCCCATCTATTAAAAATAGGTTCATAGCTATAAAATATTTTAAATTTTCTTAAATTTCTACAAAAGGCCATTGTTTTGGTGTGGTGACCAGTTAATAACAATGCCATTCACTAAAATTTATAAAGTGAACAAGTCGACTTGTGATGATACCTCTTGTCCTTCAGCCTTAAGACCGAAGGCTATTACCCTGTCTTGGTGACCAAAAGTGGTGTCACTCCACTATGTCCTATGATCATGGTAGGTCGACTCGTGATGAAACCTCCTATCCTCCGGTGACTTTGTTATTATTATTTTTCTGCTATGATTATTGTTAATTGTAAAATATTACTTAATAGATGGGTGGAAAATAAACTCAAGAATTAGGGCTGGCATAATTTTTTTTTGTGATAACTATTCTTTAGCTGGCTAATCTTGTTCCCAAAAAATATTTTTTTTCGAAAGAACTGTAAAATTGTTTTAAAATTGGAGTATAAAGATGGACCCTTAGGTGGTGATAGAAGAAATGTATAATGATTACTTTACGAATTTATTGCAAAATCAAGGAATTAAGTATTTTAGTAAATTGAAAAATCCATATAATAAAATCATTTTAAAAGAAATTCTCCTTTTTAAAGTAAATTATTATGTGATAAACATTAAACAAACTAGTTACCCCACCATCATATTGAAGAGGGTCTTAAAAAACGTTCCTTATCCCAATAAAAACAAAGCTATTTACAATTACTACAACAAACAACCCATAAATAAAGTCTAAGGAAACAACAATCGCATCCGAGGAAACAACAACTGTGACTAAGGGAACAACAACTGAGAAAACACCAATTGTGCAAACAATCACTGAGACTAAGGAAATAACAACTGAGGAAACAATAACTGTGGAAACAATGTTGTGACTAAGGAAACAACAATTGTGGAAACAATGTTGTGACTATGGAAACAACAATTGAGGAAACAATTTTGGAAATGATGGTGTGACTAAGGAAATAACGATTGAGGAAACAACATTATAACTTAGGAAACAATGATTGTAGCAACATCGTAACAATGGTGTTTTCAAAAAAATGGTCGTAATGTTTTCTAAAATAAAGAAAATATACACACCATAAAACTATTTATATTATGTACGTGGCAACAAAAGATTTCAATTTTTTTTTACCTAATTGTGAATGTGGGGACATGCCCCTGCTCAACCACAACCAACAAGTTTGCATCATTAATGACTTTGTGAAGAAAAGACTTCTCTGTAAGTGACTGATGGTACAAGTGAAGTCGATGACCATTAACGAGAAAAGAGATGCCATAATCGTCAATCGTAATAAGGCATACTGTTCCATTATCATAAAATTCACTGACTTCATAAGGACCCGACCACCTCGTTTGAAGCTCACTTGGGAAGTCTTGAAATCACGAATCATATAATAACACTCAATCTCCCTTTTGAAAGGTCTTAGTTTTAATCAAACGATCATGCGACTTGTCTCTTTTTTGCTAAATTATAGTTGTACGATGGAGAGAGACGAGACACATTTCATCTGTTTCATTGAGTTGTTGGAGGCGCTGTTTTTATGTTTCCGAAAGGTCCAGGCCAACTTCCTGGGCAATTCTAAGAGCCTTAAATTCAAATTCAATCAGGAAAATGGGATCCTTACCAAAAACAAGCTGATCAAGTTAAAATCAGTAGTATTACACCATGTTGTCTGATAAGCCCACAAAGCTTTAGAGAGTTTAGAGGCCCAATCTTGTTGATTAGTAGATACTCTCTTAGTTAGGATTCCTTCCAAGACTTTATTTGTGCCTTCCACTTTATTGTTTGCTTGTGGATGGTAAGGTGAAATAATTCTATGCTTGATGTGATACTTTTGCAGGGTTGTAGAGATTTTATGGGATGTGAACTATGATCCTCCATCGGTTACAAGTTCTCGAGGAATACCATATCGAACAAAAATTTCAAATAGAAAGTTGGTGACTACCTCTTCTATGGCTCTTGAGATAGCTACCGCCTCAACCCATTTTGATACATAATAAAATGTATTATTTTTGGTTTGAAGGCAAACTGATTGAACCTACGAAGTATATCACCCATCTCTTGAATGGTTCCAATACGAGTTGTGGATGGAGAGGCTTTTCTTAGGACTAAATGGGATGCCCCATTTTTTGACAACTATCGCAACTCTGGACATATTTATTGGCATCTGTTGTAACCCTAGAGACAACCTCTGGGTTAGTAGAGGTCAGTGCCTAGGACATCCATACAAAAAGATAGCGAATACTATTTGTTGTCCCATTATGATAGTTTAGAAGTGTGCTTCATAGGTAATGTTAAGGGAACCTTCTTGGGATAAAAATACCTTTCAAGATGGCCTAACTGACGATGAAAATGATTTAAAGTTGTAGCAGGGTGATGGAAAGAAATGATAGAAGGTTTAGAACATAAGGTTGCTACTACAATTTTTTTTTTCCTTAAGCCTTAACATAATATATGAAAGACAAAAAAGAAACTTTGAGAAAAGAGGAGCAACTTTTAAGGTTATTTAATTTAAATATTACACGTACTGTGAGTTCAATAAATTTGTATTATAGAAGGCAACCAACAACTTCATTACCCTTTTCCAAAGAAGAAAGAACAATAAATGGCTTACAATAAGCATGAACACATCAAATTCAAAAGACTGTTTTGAATCACCTTGAAATCTTTATTCAATTACTCAGAAAATATAAAAACATTGAACATAAATTTTCCTTCTGAAGTCAAAAGATTGGAACCTCAAATGGTTCTCCAAAATCTCTTTTGTAGTAAGATTACAAAGGTGACAATGATAAAAACTGTTAACTATCACAAACTTCTAAAACTACCTTAGAAACTACTTTAATCTCTATTCGGTCCTTCTGAGGACTTAAACCTTTTTTTAGAAATAACAAAAATTGTGATTCAACATTAAAAAATAAACATCAAACAAGTGACCAATTTTCACTGGATCATTTGGGACTGTGGGGTAGGTTCGCTTGTAGAAGGTCCAGATTCTGTTGATGCTATTGGAAACATCCATTCTCTGCACTTTTTCCATACAGACAAGTTTGAAGTAGGGAATTTGGTAAACCTTGCATGAACCATCCTAAAATTGGTTATTCGATTGTAAATTGACTGCTCTTTAAAAAGAGTTTTAATCAACCATATCAATTGAAAATCTACGTGGAGTTAATTCACACTAGTAGACCCCTTAAGAACAATTGTTTTCTCATGGGAAGAATCAATCTTACTCTTTGTTTCTACTAACAAAGTCTCATAGGTTTCCCATGGGAGAAAAATTCCCGGTTGATCCCAACATGAGAGCAATCCTACCCCAATCCTTTTATCAAAATTTGTATTGAATCTTAAAACAGATTACTTGATCTCCCCTAATTTTTCCTTTGTAGTTTTCCTGTACAATTCTTTTGTGCCATTTTTTTAATTTCTAATACCAATTATGTCATGTCTTCAACTTGCATAGTTCTTAATTCCTGAAGTGATTTGGAATTAAGAAAATTACTCATTTCCTTTACCATCTGGGAACTTCGTTGGGATTTCTCTTTGCGAGCAACAATGATGTTTTCCAGGTCTCTGACAATGGTCTTCGCTTTTGCTATAATCAACATATAATCCCAAATAACCTTCATTTGCCTGATGATATGATTGGATGACACTGGAGTCCAAATCAATGCGCTGTTAGATGTAGATGTGCTTATGAACGCTCGAAAAATTGAACAGATAAGTTTTTAGCATAAAAATGAGTTTTTATAGGTAAATGGGAAAAAGTGGGGAAAATAGAATTAAATGAAGAGGTGACATGTGTATGAGATGATGACGCGGGTGACGTGGAAGACATGGCGGTGATGACATGATGGAAAGGGGTGAGGTGTTAAGTGACATGGACCAATCACGTTCGCTTGCTGTAGACTTCAATAGCATCCCCTTACTGCTCACGGGATGGTGGTAAGCAGGCCCATTAGAGGGTGGTACCGCAAAGGATCTCCATCATCGATCATGAAATAACATTTTACTCGTTGAATTCTTTACAGAGGAACCCATGGAGATAAAGATCGTGCTTGTTGTGATGTCAGGTTTATCCTGTGGGGAAGCCCTGACATCACCGTTGACATCGCACACTGAATCTACCTGACACTTAATTTTTGAACTTTTAACTCCCATCGAGCCCCACCAAATGATATGCATTATTGTGATCTTGCATTGTCTTGATCCAAAATTAATTCTATTTATTTAAAAAAAACACCATCATAAAAAATCTTGATTTTGCTTCATGAGATTTTTTTTTTTTGGAATATATAATTTTTCTTTTCACATTTTGGACATAGTGAAAATGAACTACAACAACATCTTTGAATATTGTGGGCAAAAAATAGCCCTTTTGTAATACTTTATGCCCAATCATGCGGTAGGAAAAATGGCCTCCACAGGGTTCATCGTGGCAGGCTTTGAGGATGTCGTAATTTCATCCTCTCTAATACATCTGTGAACTTGGAGATCCAACCCTGTACCAAAAAGATAACCATCTATCCATGATAATTAAGCACTTCGCTAAATAATGTGCTTCATTTCCCAGGGTGATAAATATGATGGAAATTTTCCAACTACCAAATAGTTTGCAACATTAACATACCATAGTGTTTTGGCTATCACAACAAACAAATTTTCATTCAAAAATTGATCTTCCATAGGTGAAGAATTAGTGGCAGATGGAATTCTAGACATGAAGTCTACAACATGGCTCTCCTTTCTCAGTCTGTCCTTTAGCTATACATCTTACAAGAATCTTTTCCAAATTATCCAAAGCTTTATCAAATTTGTTACCATAAGGAGTAAAATCATCCATATAGAGCTCAAGTCCATCATTAATTAGATAAGAAAATACACTCAGAATTGCTCTTTGAAAAGTACCTGGTGCATTATAAAGCCCGAATGGTAATACCCGGTATGAAAACATTCCCCATGGACAGGTGGATGTAGTTTTATCTTGATCCTCTTGAGCAATCTGAATTTGATTGTAGCCACTGAATGTATCCAAGAAGGAAAAGTATTTCTTCCCAGCAATGGTATCAAGGACCTGATCTACAAAGAGAAGATGGAAATAGTATTTATGTGTGGCCTTGTTTAATTCCTATAATCTACACAAATCCTCCATTTTCCATTTTTTTAAGGGACTACAACCAATGGTGAAACCCATTGGATGTCAGATATAAGATATATGAAGTTGACATTACGCAGTTTCTAGAGTTCTTGTTTGACTATATCCCTAAGATGTGGAATTATCTTTTTCAATGTAAATGTAACAATGTTGGTGGAAAGTTCATGTAAGAAAATTTAATAAAGGCAAAATAAAACCACGAGTAAGGGACACGTATTCCAAGATGAAAAGAAAGCAGAGGAAAGGAAGGAAAGAAAGGAACAAGGAAAGGAAAGAAGGATCGAGTAGATTCAACAGGAATACTTGCAGGTAACCTTTTGCCTGTGTGATTTCCTAGATGGTTTGGAAATTCATGGCTTTGCATGGTTATGTATGGTTCTCTCGTTGTTGGTGGCATGGTTTTGCTAGGTTATGATAGTGGATTTCAGCGTAGCCTAGCCTTTTTCTAGATGCCATGGTATGTTGGGATGTTTATTTTGGTTTTTGAGCTTTGGTTTGCCGGATGGATTTCAGAATCTGGGGCAGAGGTGTTCTCAAGTTCCATTCCCAAAGGCCTAGGAATCCTTTGACCGGTTTTGACGAGATACACAATAAAGCCCAAGGGAGATGTCTTAATTTAGGGCCTAGTGATTCGGTTTGGATTGTAGTAAAGCCTGAGAGACAAGGAGACGAAAAATTCCTCGAGGATAGCGATGGATTCTGGATGGCATTCCAAGTTCTGTTCGGTTGTGATAAGAGCACTGGTTTCGCTGTGGTCACAGTTGTTGGTATTATGATACAGGTATGATACAGGTGTTGTCCTTGATGGAAACTCACTCAGATGACATATCATAGTGCAGTAGGTCAAGAGAAAAGAATGAATGATCAGAGAGAGGTATACCCAGGTTTGCCTTGACAAAGCAACGTATTCACGTGGGTTAACAGACCAAAATGAGCATATAGCGTACACACACACTTTCACAGAAGGAAAGGCGTGTACATGTTGGAATACTAAGTTTTGGTCCATGGTATTTTGGTATTGACCCATGATATTTGATCCGAGGTATTGACCCTAGGTATTGGGTCTAAAGTATTGGTTCTACGTGGTTTTGGACCATGGTATTGAGAGAGGCCTAAACCTATATAAGGAGGAGAAGATCATTAGGCCATTGTGTGCAAGATGTGCAAGGATTGAATATCTGATGAAGTGTGAGATCCAGTAAGATGCCAATGGGTTTGTGATGCTTTGCTTGATCTGAACCAAGGATGCACCCATGTGGATGATGATGAACGATGGATCGGGATCTTAAGGCTTGGAATGTTTTATCATTATGTGGTTTGATCATGGACAGACTAGATCTGAATTATTGACGCATATTTATTCTGTAAATGTTATGATTTGGGTATGATTGATGATTGGAATTGCTGCAAAGTTATAAGTTAGTATTTACAGATCTGTACGCGGTTCGCATTGGTAAAAGCGCGTATACACGCTTGTTGGGTTCATCAGAGTAGTGTATACATAATGAAATATGATATTTGAATTTGCAGATGGTTCTGATGGTTGTTGTAGAGTACTGGGTTTTGCTCTATGTTCTGGTCACTGTGTTTGATGACAGGGTTTCAGTGATTCAGTTGTTGGGCGATTCAGAGATTGGTGATGTAGATGTGGTTGATGGTTGTATTGCAGTGGTGATTGATTTTGTACCTTGATGGATCCAGTATGAAAATTTATGAAATATGGTCCCTGGAGGTAGAGAGAAGGTCATAGCCTTCTGTAGGTTAGCGCCTACATACTGGTAAACATATCAGCCAGTACAAGAAAGAGCCAAGGGGGTTGGAGCTCCCTTCCAGTAGCAGCTGGAAAACGAGTGAAGGTTGAAGCCTTCAGTAGGCTGACGCCTACATACTAGTAATCATATCAGCTAGTACAAGAGCCAGGGGGTTGTAGCTCCCTTCCAGTAGTAGCTGGAGAACGAGAGAAGGTTGTAGCCTTCTGTAGGTGGGTGCCTACGTACTGGTATGAGTTTGCACTAGTACAAGATTGTAAACATGTTTTTCTTATATTAAAGGAAGATAGCAGCAAGTGGTTTTTGTCCCGCATTGGGTTTCCACCTCATATCATGGTGTTCATGTGTGTTTCTTATGTGTGATGATCTGTCCTGTTTTACTGCACCTGTTTACTGTTTATATGGTTAATAAAGTTCTGATGCATTAATTAAAGATCAACATATGATGGATTAACTGAATCATAAGTTTACTGGATATACGCTAGTTTCATTAAACACAGTTGCGTGTACACGCGGGTTCCCTTAACTGAAATAGCGTATATGAATCAGAGTATGAAATGAAAAAGTATTATTGATTTGCTAATACTGATTTACCCCCCCCCGTCTCAGTGTTATTTCTAACAACAGTTTGATGAGGGTGGAGGTGGCTTAACCTTTGGATTCCATTGGTTATTCTATGAGATCCCACATTCATGCTTGGAATATGGCATGAGGGTGAATGGCTAAAACAAAGATTTGATTCAACCATGTCTATGGTCGGGTGGTACATGTAAGTCCCGAACTTGGTCTGATTTGCTTATGATTAATAAAAGTTAAGTTCTCTTAATTTTGCACTGATTTATATGTGGATTTAATGGCTATCATATATCTTATATTTAGATGGTTTTATGCTGGTTACAAGCATGGTTGAATGACTGGTTTATGTCATGTTTATTTCATATATTTATTTTGTAACTGTTAAATGGATGGATGCAAGACCTAATTGATGATGTAATAGTTAAATGTGGAAGGAGGTGATCCTATTAGTTATGTTTCATAAGTTATTTCAGTCGTGTATACTCTATCTTGTATTCTAGACCTGTAGGTTGAATTGATGCCAAGTGTTTGATATAATGTCAGTCTCGGTTGGGGATGCTTAGGCCTAGTACTGAAGTTGATTTTGAATTATCAACATTGTTATGATATTTTTAATGAATTCTGGAAGTTACAATAAGTTATGGGCAGAGGCCAGGATTTTGGGCTAGAAAAGTGGCTTAAATCCCAGGGTTCTTGGCACGAAATTAGCAATTTTGGTCCACAGTCGCTGACAGGCAGGCCTGTGAGAGTGACTTTGGGTTGCTGGTCGCTTCCTTGCCCATAACATGAGAGTGACTATGGCCTAAGAGCTGCAGAAGTGGGACTCGAGGACAGGGTGTCTGAGCGGTTGACTTGTATCTTGAGGGTTCTATTGATGATGTTGGATGACTGTATGTGATGTTCTATTGATTTCACTTCCTTAAGGTGAAATAGGAGGTCAGATCTGATTGTAGTAGCATCTCTCCTCATGTTTGACCCAATTGGCATGGTTACTTTGGGTAGACCTGAGAGGGGGTGTTACAGATTGGTAGCAGAGCCAAGTTATGCTCTCTTTGGGTCATATCTGGTGCTACAGATATGGATGAATGTGTTGGTAATGCATGCATGTTAGTTGCATTTGTGGCTCTTACAATTGTGTTCCATGTTCTTATTGTACTGCATCATATGGATCATGGTAGTAGTAAGGTTATCATGAGGAACTTGATGTCGATTTTATGGGATGCATCATCATGAGTATATAACTGGTTATACAATTATATGTAGCTTGATTTCATCCTTTTTGTTAGTGTCCATTAGTTACAATGATCAAATTTACTCTTTTCATGTTGTTGATAGAGTCTTGGGTCAAATTATTATATTTTCAAATAAAATTTGACATCTTTCTTGGTTGTCAAATGGTCGAAAGTCATTGTCTAGGTGTCATTGCTACTCCCTCCACTTATTCAACGTCACAAATAGCCATCATGGTCATGTCATCATTTCCTGTTAAAGGTCATCAAATGAGTTAGTTAGTCACCATTTAGGTCATGGTATAGAGTATGCATTTGATGGTCATCATTATATTAGTCATCAATATCAATTTAGGGAGTCATGTCATCCATTATGGTCATCATCATGGGAGTTAGAAATTAGGGAATACAGTTTTTCAAAAAGAATCCAAGTACATCTATGTCACATGGATATGTAACCTTCCTATTGAAGAAATAATGTTTTACTAACAACCACATCGTTAGTCACTAGTTCAAAGTACACATGAGGTCCTCATTCCACTCCTTTCCCATAAATCCTAATTGCAATTGCGCTTTTAGAAAATCCTTGTGTTTTGTCCTTTTCACCACCTTTTTTCCTATCCCTTTGAAAAATTCCACTTCTACCCTATACCTAACACCCACCCCTACTCCCTAAAATTTCCCCAGAATTTCCCCTCACTCCCATCCTCCTCATCTCACTCTTTCAAAATCGCTGCACTTTTGAGATTGTCACTGCGTTTTTTTCCCTTGTCCCACTTTCACGACTCCCTTCCTGTGGGTAGCACTTAATAATACCATTGTTTTCATTCCATGTCAATTCAAAGGGTAATTCTACATATCCTACAACATGGAACCATTAAAGACCAAAAATAAGTCAAAAGAAGGAGGTGATTGGCATGATTTTGCGGGTTTTGAGGTCATTTGCTGCACACAGGGACAATTTTATTTCAAAATCAGTTTCTGAAATAATGGAGATGAATTTTACAAAAGTAAAAGAGTTGTTTGTCAATCACAGATCAAATAACAAAAACCTCCTTCAGTTTATGCACAGGGGTTATTATTTGGGATATATGTAGCGAGATTTGAGGCTTATTTTTAAAAAATAGCTAATTGCCCGTTTCAGTGATTCTTTTGTGGCACGAATTCCGAGAATATGTGAACAAATTTCAAAAAAATGAGAGATGTTTTTCTCCAAAAAAACCTTATCTAAAAAAAACCCTCCCAATTTTGTAACAGTTATTATGGTTAAATAGATATTAGTTTATCTTTGACCCCTATTTTTACAGAAATGCAGAAATTTGACTACCCAGAAACGCAGCGAATAGTTGTTGTGCTTTTTCTCAGGAGGTCCAAATGCATAATTTCAAGCATGTGTAGATAGCTTAAGGCATAAGGATGTCAGAAAAGTACCTTAGGATGCATGGAGAGTCATAAATTTTCAGAAAATCACCAAATGGTGCCTATTTTTCACCTTTATGCCACTTTTTCAGGGCACTCGTTGTGCTTTTGTACAGTTTGAATTCAAGTCAATTTTTAAGGGGTTTGATACATGTTTTTTCAGGTCTTAGTGACTCCATTGTGTAGAGGACATCTTCAGATTTCCATACATACCTTTTTTAGCATAAAAATCATCCGGGAAAGCCTCCAAATCATCCTTCAAAGTTTTCCTGTGCTTCTGTCAATGAAGAATTTCACTGCATGTAAATTGGTAAAGGTCAATTAGGTTAATGTAAAAAGTTATTTTATGAACATATCTGATGTAAAAGTGCTTGCTAGGGGTTACTGTAGTGAGGAATATTGTAATTAAATGCTTTGAGAATCAATTAGTTTAAAAGGGGAAGTGGTTTCTAACTCCCTTAGTTTTTGGTTGTGGTTAGAGAGTACCAAGTAATCAGTGCCTATGAAGGAGGATTCGACCCCTTAGAAGACAAATGTTGTTTTTTCATCTATATGTAGTCATAGTTAAGTAAAATACATGGCTGGATACTTAGAGTTCATACTCTTGGAACTAGTGTATTTGGATTTTTGTAGAAATATAACAGACAATTGCAGCTACTTTTATGGGATTCTTGTGTTGTGGTTAGTGGCTCTGTTTTTTTTATGTTTTATTTTATATTTTATTATTAGACCTATCTAGCAGCCATCTACATTTCATCTTATGCTTTATATCATAAGTTTTAAACATAAATCATCATCTGAATGCTCTGTTTTGTTTGGGATTAGCATTTCAATGTTTTCCTTCTAGATAAGTGAATTCATGCTTTGTTCACTTAACTCCTACTATATCATCCTCACCACACTACAATGACAAATAATTTTGAGTCACTGATTGCCCTAGATTGCCCCATCTTATGACTACCACTGACCTTTAGGAATACTTGACCTAGTTCTTAGACCTAGTGCTCTTTATCCAACAAACCCTGATCAAACCCTACTGAGTTTATACCTAGCCTAAAATCCACATATTCTCCAGTCACTTCCATTAGCTGTGAGGTTGTTTTAGAGAGAGCCCTCTCTGATTTGGTAGGGCTAACTACCAAGTCAAAAGTTGGTATGAGGTTACCTCTTTGGTTTCCTTTCTCAGCCTTGGGAAAACTAAGGAGTGCTAACACTTTTCATGTCAGGTTGCATTCTTTGTTATTTGATTACATGCATCAGTCTTGCAGGTTGATTACAAGAATTGATCGCTTATGCTCGACAACATGCGGATATGCATATGTGTAGTTGATTAGGAATTTCTTATGCAAGTGGATAGTTGCATGATGCAATGTATATACTGGAGTAATGGTTGTTGTCATGCACAAGCTCATAACATGCATTGTTGATATGGCCTCACATTGATCACTGGACCCTAGTTAGTAAGATGGTTATGTGTTGATGAACTTATTGATATATGTCTATATGTTATTATGGTTATGTTGTACATGCATCATGCTAATTTTATGATATTGCAGACAAGGTATCCTCCCTGAGTTATGCTAAGATACGTTGATTTATGGTGATTTGGTTTAGCAGACATAGTATGCCTTGCAGGAAAGAGATCAGATGGCTAGAAAGGTGGTAGACTACATAGAATATCCCTATGCATCAAATGGGCAGCGTGGTGTGGGGCACTCTTATGACTTGGCAGATACATTGAGAATCCTGAAAGAAGAAATAAGGGGTTGCAAATCGGACAATGACAAAATCATGCAGACACAAGAGAAACAAGCAGAGGTGAATGCGATATTACTTCAGAGTTTGTCAGACTTGCAGTGACAGGGACCTCTTCAAATCAACCATGGACATGAGAACATAACTAATGGGGCATATGGCAATAGATCTCATCGTAGACATAGGTCAGATAGATATGACACTATTGGAGATGGTAGGATGTTGGACACTTCAGGTAGGAGGGGTGATAGACACATGTATCACTCTAGTTCTAGTTCTGATAGACATCATGGTCATCATCATTATCATCCGTATGGGAGGAATGATAGGGGATACTTGTCGGATGATTTCAAGAAGGCAAAGCCACCTACCTTTGATGGAGAGATGAAGAAATCACAAGATGTAGAGGCTTGGTTGTTTAGCATGAGGAAACTCTTTATATTGCATGATTACTCAGAAAACATGAAAGCAAAGATATCGCTTTTCAATTTCAAAGGTAAAGCAGATATTTGGTGGGAAGACGTGAAGAATGTCAAGGACATACATGAGGATGATTTGACTTGGCATGCATTTGAAAGGCTCTTCAAGAAGAAGTACTTGTATGCGAGGTATTATGATCACAAAGTTAAGGAGTTTTATGAGTTGCGGATGGGTTCTATGATAGATGAGGAGTATACTAGCAAATTTTTGGAGCTATTGAGATATGTGCCTTACCTCATAGAGGAGAAGGACAAGGTTCATAGATTCATCAATGGATTTCTAGTTGCATATAGAGACCAAATTGAGTTCGATGAGCCTAGATCGTTGGAGGAGGCCATCCAAAAGTTGAAGGATTGTTATGAGCAGTCAAAGCGCAAAGTTGAGCCAAAACATGACTTTAAGAGAAACGAAAAAGCTAAAGGAAAATGACTGCCAAAGCGAGGAAGAGCTCAAGATGCAAGTGAGAAAGATATGCAGTTCCTTACAAGAGATTCAATACAACTGAGAAGGGACATGGAGAGTAGAAGGCTAAAGGCGGTGGTAGGGAATAATTGCAGTGTTGGATATGTCGTAAGGATCATCGTAAGAGGGATTGTCCACAGTATTAGAGTGGTGGTAGACCCCATATCTATAGTGCTCAGGAGGCGCATACAGTTGGTGATGTTGGTCATAACATTCCTCAGATTTATGCAGCTGTGGAGTACAAGCAGGCATATCATCAGGCATCGATCATCGAGATGGACGGTAAGCTTTGTGATCAAGTTGTTTCTATTTTGATTGATCCTGGATCTAACTATAGTTATATTAATCTTGACTTGGTGGATAAGTGTGGTTTGAGAAAAGAAGTGCATGCAAAATATTGGTTGGTAGAGTTGGCTACAGGTACAAAGAAGCGAGTTCACCATTGGGTAACAACTTGTGCATTTGATTTAAATGGTATGCCTACAACAACACATTTGAATGTGTTTCCATTGTGTTCGTAGAGTATGCTTTTGGATATGCATTGGCTATGCCTTCACAAAACCAAAGTGGATTGCTTCGATAAGGCCATTGAGTGTGTGGATAATAGTGGGGAAAAGAGGACCTTGTAGGGAAAGAAGAAGCCTACATCAGTAAGGATGGTTACCGCTATGCAGGCTAAGCGTAGTTGCAAAAAAGGTTGTGTGATGTTTGCAATACACATTTCCAGTGACAAGGGTAAGGAGGTTGAGGATGCCGATGTGTTGAGCAGGTACCCAGTTTTGTAACAGTTCCAGGATGTATTTCCAGAGTACATTACATGGTTGCCACTTTACAGGGAGGCAGACGTTTCTATTGAGTTAGTGCCAAGGGAAACTCCAACATCGAAAGCACCTTATAGGATAAGCACACCTGATTTGGTAGAGTTGAAGTTGTAGCTAAAGGAAATGTTGGACAAAGGATACATCAGACCCAGTGTATCACCTTGGGGCACACCAGTGTTGTTCGTAAAGAAGAAATATGGCACTCTTAGATTGTTCATTGATTACAGGAAGCTAAACAAGGTAACGATCAAGAAGAGGTACCCTTTGCCGAGGATTGATGATTTGTTTGATCAGCTAAAGGGAGCAACAACCTTCTCTAAGATCAAATTGAGATCGAGATACCATCAGGGACACATCAAGGAAGATGATACCTTCAAGACTGCGTTTAGGACCATGTATGGGTATTATGAGTTTGTTGTCATTCCATTCAGTTTGACTAATGCTCCATCTACATTCATGTGTTTGATGAATAGCGTGTTGCAACCTTATTTGGACAATTTCGTTATTGTATTCATTGACGACATACTGGTATATTCTAAGAATGAGGAAGAACATGCCAAACATTTAACAACAATGTTGATATTTCTAAGAAAGCATCAGTTGTATGCTAAGCTTAACAAGTGCAACTCCTTTCAGACTGAGGGTACACTAATTGGGACATGTTGTCTCCAAGGAAGGCATAGCAGTATATCTAGAAAAGACAAGGGCCATTTCTTGTAGCGGCTACAATCACCCTCCAAAATTTTTCCTTAGCTTCGTTTTGGAGCCTCCCTACCAACCATCCTCAGCAGCATGTCTTGCACTATCAAGCACATCAACTTCAGCTGTTTAATAGAGTCTTGTCATCTTGTGCATGTAAGTTTGTTCCACCTCCTTCACAGGCTGATTTCTGGACTTAGTGCCAATTGTTGGTTGAGTAGCTCCCTATGGGAATTGCGTAATTTTGGAAGGGAACCAATTTTCACTCCAGAAATTGCGCAAACCCAGTTGGGCTCCAGAATTACACAATTCTTCCTGGTAGTCTTCCTCTGAAAAATTGCACAATTCATCCCAAGGCAACTACTCAGCCCAAAAATTGCGCAATCCCTATAGGATAGCCAACCCAACAACTAGCATAAATTGTGCAAATCCATCCAAGCAACCCACTGGCTAAAAAATTACGTAACGCAGTCATACATGCTTCTTTGAGAAAATTGCATAGTCTGACCTAGGACATTTGCTCAGACCAGAAATTGCACAACCCTGGGAGACAGTCACCTGTTCCTCCCAAAAATTGTGCAATCCCTCTAGGACATCCATCTCTGCTCAACCAGAAACTACACAGATTTTCATCCCAGGCACGTAGATCGATGCATGTGCCTTCAGGTTGACCGGTTCCCTCCGGGACTGAACGAAACTGATTTTCATGCATGGAATGCTTTTCCCAAGGAAGCATGGAAAGGCATCCCTTGATTCAGGGATCTATTTTTAGCAGCTGGAGGTTACATGCAAGGATCATTTCAGAAACCTCCCACCAAGTGTCACTTTTCCTAGATTTGTGGCATGCACGTCATAACCTCGATTTTATCAAAACTTATGAACCAGATGTTGTAGAGCTCATTCCTCACATCAATCTTGCAGATCTGTCATCCCACATCGCATCTAGGAGTCATCGACACATTCAGCTCAACTATTTTGGGGTAAGCTGGCTTTGCATGTCTTGCACTGCGTTTCTATTACTTTTTGTATTTCGGATTGTGTGAGTGTTTTCTGCTTGATTTCAGTGAGCGCTTGCCGTCGTTTTGATGTATGTTAGCTTGTAGGAGAACCATTTTGGTTTTCGTTCGCATCTCACTGCTATTGGATGCATGACACTATTTTTGCACCGATGGTCACCGCCACGGCGGCCCGCTTCACACACATGCATTCGTCCAATTTTCTAAATCCCGCACTTACTATTTGCATGTGTGATCATTCACTCTTGTTTACACTCAATTCCACCATGCATTCAGACTTCTCATGTTTTCGGTTGCCCGTCGGCGGGTCTAGACTACCTTGGCTCGAACCATGCCTTGTCCAGATGGAACTGCGCATTTCTGGAAGCGAAGGCTCTTCCTTCCCTATAGAAATTGCAAAAGTCTGGCCCAACACTAGTCTCCACGCTTGCATTGTGCAATTCTTGGAGGCATTTCCCTGCTGGCCCTAGAAACTGCGCATGTAGTTTGTTGGTTGCATGTCACTACTGACTAAAATTATGCATTGCGCAATTTCAGTGCTCAACAAGCCAGGATGGACTGTCCATTGCACAGTTCCAGTAGTCATTCAGCCTCATGACAACCCAGACTATGTCTTGCGCAGTTTTGGCAGTCAGTCTCCCAACCTCCTGACAGAAATTGCGCAACCTTCACGATTAATCACACAGGTATGTTGCATGTCAATCTTCCAGTTTGTTTTGGTTTTCAACTGATAGATTGCTTGCCACCAATGTTGCTATGTCTCCAAGTATCATAGGTGTCGCCCACCTCCCAGCAACACAAGTACAATGGCTTCCAGGAGAGCAGAGTCGAAGACACCGTTATGAGAACAACTAGAGATGCAGTGGATCAAGTGTCTATGAACTTGCCTATCCATGAAGACATCAAGTTTTTCACGAACAAGGATATCAAGATGAATGACAACGACATCACAATGATCAACACCATCAGTGGTAGCAGAAGGCAACACACCTGAACACAACAAATGCAAGAGGAAGGTTGTTGACAATATAGAGGTGAAGAAAAGTTATGAGTTCAAAGCAAATCCACTTGTGACGAAATTAGCTTTGGAGATTGAAGCTATGAGGTGACGACGCGACACGAAGATCACGCGAAGGGAGAGAGAGAAATAGAGAAAGAGTTGCATGTGCTGAAGCGACAAATCAAGGAAGGGCAGGAGCTGCGATCCCACCCATTTGACACACTCACCGAGGCGAAGGTAAGAAGCAAGTCCGACTGGAGCTGAACATGTATTTTGACAAGTTGATGCGCATGGTCACCAACACACACTTGGAGATCAGCACAGACACTATGCATTAGTGTGTTGCTGGTCCAACTGCACTCAAGACAATGATGCGCATATTATCAGACGATTTGGACAGAGGAGTCATTGCAGTGTACCCAGATGCAACAGAGGCAAAAGTTTGCTTTCAACAGGATGTCACCATTGAAGCACATGGACACCATCATGAATGACCAAGCTTGGCATCCATTCGCCACCATCGATCATCGCAAGGATGTCAAAGAGTTGGTCTCACCACAATTGTTCGAGTGTTATTGATGTCTTGCATGGCTTGGTCAAGCCTATTTTGTTTCACATGGGTACATGTGAAGATTGTATATAACATCTTGTCAAGTGGAAGTTCAAGTGTCGATAGTTGAATGTAAAAGTCATAGTGTAGTTGAAGAGTCATGAGGGTAGGTGAACAGTCACAAAGGGGAATGTCAAGGGTCACCCCACCCTTTCCTATATATAGTACCTCATAACTCATTGTAGAGGCTTTTGGTCAGCCAAGCTTCCGATAGGAGTATCCTAGAGAAAGCTTGGAGAGTATTGTAACAAGCCTTGCCTTCTCCACTATGCAGAGCTAGTATATCTCGTTGGAGGAGTAGGTGGCAGTGACTGTAACGTTCCGCTATCAGAACTAGTGGTTGGTCATGGTTGTATTGTATGACTGAAACTTTCACTTCTTAATATAATAGAGCCAACACGTTTCCTGCATATGTCGTATTGTATTTCAATTATCTTGTTTGCTCTAAATGATGTATGTATCTGTTTGCTTACACATGCATGTGTAGCTATTTTCTGTATATGTATGTATGGATCTTACTGAAATGTGTTTTTGGTTTAGCCATCTCTTTGGATTGCTAGCTTAGTTGCCTTCCACGTTGTGATGAATCTTTTTTCGTGTGTTCCCTTCTTAACTCCGTGCTTTCACAGGTTTCCAAGGGGTGCACTCACCTCATTCTCCGTGTGTTAGAATCACTCATACAACTTCCTTGACTTGCTGCACATGTCACACCCTTGCCACCAATAGGACATCTTACTTGCCTCTGTGCAAAACTGCAGTCAAGGCAATATTGTACAACCCATTGCTGGGACTCCTACACCAAATGGTCTGAGGTCTAGTTGGGAATTCTTACCGGGGAGATCCCCTGACATGTTGGCAGGTCCAACACCGTCAACATTTTTGGCACTAGAAGGAGGGCCAAATGACAAGCTGAGTCCTCACATCTATTTTGAATCTCTGCATATCTATCATGACTAACTACAAAGTTTATCTTCCGAAGTGTATGTCTTATGGAAATGACTTCATTATCTCAGAAAATCTCTTGGATAAATTGTCACATATAACATACGATGGTGGAGGCTACGTAGCCTTGGTTAGGCACATGGTCAGCATTGTAGGCTCATATGAAAGGCATGGAATCTTTGAAGATTACATGACCTGCACATTATTCATCTACACGTTTCGAGGGCATCCAATGCACTAGTGTGCCACACTGCTCGAAAAATCTATTCATTCTTTTTCTCATCTGGTTGCAGAGATAGACCATGCTTTCAATCACTTTAATCGTAAAGCATTCAACAAAGAAATTCTGGATTTACGAAAAGCACGCGATGAATCTGTAGAATAGGTTCACACACGCTTTTGTAATCTTTCATATCGATTTCCCAAAGATGAAATTGATTGGGAATTTCTCAATGGAAGATTTGAGTATCTTCTTTACATATCTGATAATCTGCAATTTTTGAAATCATTCGAATCCCGCTAAGCACACTTCGGTGATGGAGTTGCACAATCACAGGCATGCAAATTTGGTGTCACAAGTGATTTTCCACCTTCACGTCATCAAACAACTCCACCACCATAGAGTGATGTGGGAGATTATGCACACACATTTGTTGAACTGTCACAACGTCCCACCCCACCTGCTCTTGATATTTGCGCAAATTTGGCTTGCAAGCCTATTGGTTGTCACATGGATTCATTCCCTCAACCTTCATCCCCGCGTTCTGTTGATCCTCTAGATTGTATTGTCTTGTGTTCTTCCATTCTGGACTCCTCACTTGTTGTGAACGAGGATCAAGATATTGACAAAGTTAGTTTTGTGCAGCCAACCTACGCCATCATTTATGATGAGTGTGTTTGGGAATCTAAAGAAGAACACACGATGAAGGATGATTCCCTTCCATCCGCGCCTCATCGCACTTTATCTTGACATCCCTTGTGATTCTTCCATTATTGATTTCCCCGTGAAAACTCATTTCCGGATGTTTCTACTTCCGATCGTTCACAAGACACGTTGGATATCAGTCTGTCATTACATTCTGGAGAGAACACATCTTCCTCCGAAAATCCATCCAATTTATCATTTGTCTTTTCTGTAAACAAAGAGGGTGAACATCCTTGATTCTCATCTACCCCTCTACACGATTCATCAAATCATTAGGATGCTGATGAATCGTGTAGAGAGATCTTGGTTGTCCTGATCTCTCTACTTTTTCATCCAATCACGATGTTCATTCACTCGTTGTTAATCCATCTAAGCCATGGGTCTATGATGATCTATTTGTCGATGAAGTCGAAACCCCGTAGACTATCGAGGCACTTCATCTTGAGCTGATGGTTATGTCAGACCCTCGCTGTCCTAAGGTTGGTTTCGCTTCTGATTAGGAAATTGTTGAAACACGCAAGGCTCCTCATCACTCTCTTCTTTGCATTAAAGATCAATCTAACACTCAAATTTCACTTCCTCCACTCAAGCTACACGATCCCATCACTCATGCAGTGGAGGAATCTTACACATCAAGCACACTTGCACAATGTAAGTGGTCTACGTTTCTCACATTTGCTTGCATGTCACAGTCAAGAGAATGCATACACTCAACATCTGCACGCAGTGTAGTGCAACACCATGGAAAGTCCATAGAGTGCATGTCATGCGCTTTCACTCATTTTTGTTCTGTGTACCCTTGTAAGCTCGGAGTGTGTCCGTCTTCATCGTTATATATTTAATGCTTACTACTTTATGCCACTGCTATGTTCACAAACCATGCCTTCACCAACATGGGTAGACTAATGTGCTGGGGGCTGCATTGGAAGTATCACTTCATGTGAGACGACCCATGCACTGTTAGCTTAGGAGTAGGAGTAGTATTTGCTTTGAGTTGTTTTCTTGCATGGATGTTCGCTTCTTTATTTGTGTGTTTTCTTGCTTGCTTATTTGTTTACTTACCCACTTTCCATACAAATTTTCTTCTACTTCTTGATTTTCTTTTTGGTTTGTTTGCTTGTTTATGTCCGTAGGTTAGTTTCACATGGACCGTGTGCGACACTTGAAACAAGCCTGGGTAAAGTACAAGAGGACTTGTACAAATATTAACATTTGGTTATTTGTTGTCCACTCTCTCATGAAGAACTTGTTACTCTCAATCCATGATACATCAATGGAAAATACATACTGTTCGAAGTGAACCTTGGTGAAAACACAACGCTTGTGTGCAAACTAGTGTCACCTACTCTAATAGGTTGTTTTTGGGTTAATCCTTGTCACCTCAGTAAAGTAGAGTAAGGTGAGGGGGAAACCTTAAAAAGAACGTCATAGGTATATATAAACTACTTATCTGAAGGAAAAACCTCTTCTGCTCTCAATAAGTCGGGATCCCTCTTCCGCCTCTGAAATGAATAAGTGTTATGCACAATTATGAAAAATGAAAAAAATGAAAAAAGTGAAAAATTTCGAAAAAATAAATAAATGAATAAGACGAAAGAAGAGAAAGTCTTCCTACATAGAGAGGTGATGCAAGTAACTCCGTCGGGGTACTGACCAGGCTCGCTGGCAGTGGACTGATGCTTGTCTTCCTGCGTGACTTCGTCGAGGTACGGTCCAGGCCTGTTGGCAGCGGAGCAACACCAAAGATGAAACTAAAACTCTGATGATCATATGACTTGTGCACCAATATACCCCTCATCCCCAATCGAAACAGCTGCGTTGACTTGGCTTGGAATGTGTTTCGACCGACCAAGGGCTTGGCAGATGCTACATCTCACAATAAAGCAAGTGTGGAAACCAAGACGAACAAAGAAGTGAACAGTACTTCTGGAGGTATTAGAATTCCTTTTCACGAACAAGGTCCATTCAGAGAGCTGGAGTTCTACTAGTGTGTCACCAAGTGTTGTAGCGGCTACAACCACCCTCCAAAATTTTTCCTTAGCTTCATTTTGGAGCCTCCCTACCGACCATCCTCAGCTGCTTCATAGAGTTTTGTTAGACTGTGCATGCAAGTTTGTTCCACCTCCTTCACATGTTGATTTTCGGACTTAGTGTCAGTTGCTGGTTGAGCAGCTCCCTCTGGGAATTGCACAATTCTGGAAGGGAACCAACCTTCCCTCCAGAAATTGTGCAAACCTAGTTGGACACCCAACTGGGCTCCAAAATTGTGCAATTCTTCCTGACAGTCTTCCTCTAAAAAATTACGCAATTCGTCCCAGGACAGCTGCACAACCTAGAAATTGCGCAATTATGGGCAACAGTCACCTATTGCTCTTAGATATTGCGCGATCCCTTTGGGACAGCCATGCCAGTAACTAGAAAAAATTGCGCAAATCTAGCTAGACAGCCTGCTGTGCTCAGAAATTGCGCAAATCTAGCCAGGTAGCCTGCTGGGATCAGAAATTGCGCAATGTAGTGAAACAAGCTTCCTTGAGAAAATTACATAGTTTGACCTAGGACGACTGCTCAGCCCAGAAATTGTGCAATCCTGGGAAACATACACCTGTTCCTCCCAGGAATTGTGCAATCCCTTTGGGACAACCATCTCTGCTCAGCACAGAAACTACACATATTTTCATCTCAGGCACGCAGATTGATGCATGTGCCTTTAGGTTGACTGGTTCCCTCTGGGACCGAACTAAATTGATTTGCATGTATGGAATGATTTTCCCAAGGAAGCATGCAAAGACATCCCTTGATTCAGGGACCTATTTTTAGCAGTTGGAGGTTACATGCAAGGATCATTTTAGAAACCTCACGCCAAGCGTCGCTTTTCATAGATTTGTGGCATGCACGTCATAACCTTGATTTTATCAAAATTTATGAACCGGATGCTGCAGAGCTCATTCCTCACATCGATCTTGTAGCTTTGACATCCCACATTGCATTTAGGAGTCGTCGGCACATTAAACTAAACTATTTTGGGATATGCCCGCTTTGCATGTCTTGCACTGTGTTTCTGTCCTTTTTTGTGTTTCGGCTTGTGTGAGTGTTGTCTTCTTGATTTCAGTGAGCACTTGTTGTTGTTTTGATGTATGTTAGCTTGTAGAGCATCGTTTCAGTTTTTGTTCATATCTCACTGCTGTCACATGCATGACATTGTTTTTGCACCGACGGTCCTCGTTGCGGCGACCATCTTCACACACAGGCATGCATCTTATTTTCTGAATCTTGCACTTGCTATTTTCATACATGATCATTCACTCTTGTTTAAACTCAGTTTCACCATGCATTCAGACTTCTCATGTTTTTAGTCGCCTGTTGGTGGGTCTGGGCTACCTTGGCCCGGATCGTGCCTTGTATGGCTAGCACTACGCATTTCTAGAAGTGAAGGCTCTTCCTTCCTTCCAAAAATTGTGCAAGTCTGGCCCACACTGACCTCCAAGCTTGTATTGCACAATTATTGGAGGCAGTGCCCTGCTAACCTCAGGAACTGCGCATGGAGTTTGCTGGTTGCATGTCACTGCTGATGCATTGCATAGTTTCAGTCCCCAGCATGCCAGGTTGGACTATCTATTGTGCAGTTCCAACAATTAGTTAGCCTCCTAACAACCTGGACCGTGCCTTTCATAGTTTTGGCAGTCAGTCTCCCAACCTCCCAGCAGAAATTGCGCAACCTTCACGATCAATCACACA
>APFE031315317.1:25092-46655 GCA_000404065.3 Pinus taeda | reverse complement strand
ATCATGAGAAAAACTATCCGACGCATGATCTTGAGCTAGCAACGATTATACATGCATTGAATATGTGGAGACATTATCTTCTTGGTAGGAGGTTTACACTGATGAGCGATCATAATGGGTGAGGTATTTGTTTAACTAGCCGAATCTAAATGCCAGGCAAGCTAGATGGTTGGCTACCCTTAGTGAGTTTGACTTTTAGATCAAATACATCAAAGGGAAGGAGAACTAGGGTGCAGATGCTCTTAGCAGGAAGGTACAAGTAAATCATATAGTAGTTATAAGCTCTTATGGGACAGAGTTACAGGATAGGATATTGTAGGCAAGACAACGTGATGACAAATACATTGCGATTATGCATAGGTTACAACAAAGTACAAGTATAGGTGCAGGTAAAGGTATAAGGGATTAGGATGTAGAATATCGTCTCACGCCAGATGGCTTGGTGAGGTTTCGAGATAGGATCCATGTATCGAATTGCAGCGAAATCAAGAATCTTATCCTGAGGAAGCTTCACGCGAAGCCATACTCAGGACATCTAAGATATTAGAAGACGTTGACAACAGTAAACAAGTCCTATTATTGGCCGAATCTGAAGAAGGAAGTGGCAGAGTTTGTATCTAGATGTTTAGATTGTCAGCAAGTAAAGACATAATGCAATAATCTAGGTGGTCTACTAGAACCTATTGCAATTCTGGAATGGAATTGGGAGGTCATTTCCATGGATTTCATCACATGTCTTCCAACGACAGTGAGGTAGCATGATTCTATTATGGTCATGGTTGACAGGTTGAATAAGGTAGCTCACTTCATTCAGGTGAAGACTACATATTCAACCAGTGAGGTAGCACATGTGTTCATAAGAGAGATAGTGAGACTACATGGTGTTCTAAATAAGATTGTGTCAGACAGGGTTGCAAAGTTCACTTCCAAGTTTTGGAAGGAGCTATTTTCAGGCTTGTGTACAAAATTGGCCTTTAGTACAACTTATCTTCTATAGACAGATGACAAACAGAGAGGGTCAACAAGATCTTGGAAGATATGCTAAGGATGTACGTGATGCACTAACAAAAGAAATGGGAGGAGTATCTTCCATTGGTTGAGTTCACATATAATAATGGTTATCAGGAGTCCTTGAGGATGAGTCCTTTCGAGGCATTGTATGAACAGAGTTGTAACACTCCCATCAAATGGAGTGATCAAGTGAACAAGGTACTTATTGGACTAGACATGTTGACAGACATGGAGTAGGAAATGCAGGCTATAAAGAATAACATAAAGGCAACACATGATAGAAAAAAGAGTTATGCAGATTAGCATATGGTGTTCAAAGAGTTTTAGGTTGGGGAGCATGTGTATTTGCGCATCAAGCCCAAGAAAAGCTCTTTGAGGATTGGTTCATGTGCCAAGTTGGCACCATGGTATTGCAGGTGTTTTGAGATCCTTGAGAGGATTGGACCAATGGAATATCGACTTGCGCTGCCTTCAACATTGAAAGTCCATGATGTTTTCCATATTTCATTGCTTAAGTATATAAAGGATGTTGATCATGTTATTCATTGGTTTGTATTGCAGGGGGAGCAATAAGGAGAGTTCCAGCCGGAGCCTCAGTGCATATTGCAACATAAACATCTCATGCTTAGGGACAAAGCCATAGAGCAAGTTAAATTGCAATGGAAGCACTTTGGGCCTGAGGAAGCTACATGGGAGATGACAGATCAGATGTAGGCCCTATATCCTTCATGGTTTTCTGGTTGAGGCAAAGCAATTTTGGTTGATGTTGGTTTATGTTTCACATATGTTTTGCTAATGTTTTGATATTTGTATATGTATATGTATATGGATGTAAATACCGCCATGATCTAAGTTATAAAGCTCCAATAAGCGGTATGGTTATTATCTTGTCATGTTGTCATGACGTTTTGCTTTTGACTAGATTCTTCATTGTAAATATTGCAACGAGTTAAGTTATAAAGCTCCATAGGCAATATGTTTTCTTTTCAACGATTTTGCTGAGGCCTTGGTGTGGTTTAACACTGAGGACGATGTTCCCCAAGGGGGATGGTTCTATAACAACCTTGATGAAAAGTACATGTAATAAAAGTTAATAAAGGAAAAATAAGACCATGGGTAAGGGACACGTATTCCAAGCTAAAATTTGGGCAAATATATCCTAGTGGGCATAAATGGATGTGTGTTTTGGATAAGGAAAATTGGAAAATCCTAAGGCAAATCCATTAAAAGGAAAAAAATGCATTTTTGGCACATTTATTTACGAAAATAAAGGAAATTAGGAGAAAACGAAGGTAAAAGGTCACAGGTTGCATGTGAGGAGGAAATTGAAGGAAAATAATGCAAATGAAGAAATTAGAGGCCTCATTCATAAAAAGTCTTATGAGGACTATTTCATGGCGTTTGTTAGTTCAACCTTTTGTGAGTTCAAGTTTGGAGCTCCCTAATTATTTCTCTCTCTCTCTCTCTCTCTCACTCTCTTGGTCAATTAGAATTTTCTTGGAGCACTCTAGTTTGGAGAAAGGAAAGGAAAAGCAAGCAAAGGAAAGGAAGGCAAGAAAGGAACAAGGAAAGGAAAGTAAGATCTAACAACTTCAACAGGAATACTTGCAGGTATCCTTTTGCACATGTGATTTCCTAGATGGTTTGGACATGCATGGCTTTTCATGTTGGTGTATGGTTCTCTTGTTGTCGATGGCATGGTTTTGTCGGGTTCTGAAAGTGGATTTCAGCCTAGCCTAGCCTTTTTTGGATGCCATGGTATGTTGGTATGTTTATTTCGGTTTTTGAGCTTTGGTTTGCTCGATGGATTTCAGAATCTAGGGCAGAGGTGGTCACAAGTTCCATTCCCAAAGGCCTAGGAATCCCTTGATCAGTTTTGGTGGGATACATGGTAAATCCTGTGGGAGATGTCTTGATTTAGGGCCTAGTGATCTAGGTTTGGATTGCAATAAAGCTTGAGAGACAAGGATTAAGAACCAAAAAATATATAGGATACTCCCAGGAATCCATTGAAACGATAATATCATCCAAGGTTCCTTCAAGATTTATCATGGATCTATCAGCTAACTCCAACATAGTTGGCATTGCGATAAAGCCTGAGAGATAAGGATTAAGAACCAAAAAATATATAGGATACTCCCAGGAATCCATTGAAACGATAATATCATCCAAGGTTCCTTCAAGATTTATCATGGATCTATCAGCTAACTCCAACATAGTTGGCATTGCGATAAAGCCTGAGAGATAAGGATTAAGAACCAAAAAATATATAGGATACTCCCAGGAATCCATTGAAACGATAATATCATCCAAGGTTCCTTCAAGATTTATCATGGATCTATCAGCTAACTCCAACATAGTTGGCATTGCGATAAAGCCTGAGAGATAAGGATTAAGAACCAAAAAATATATAGGATACTCCCAGGAATCCATTGAAACGATAATATCATCCAAGGTTCCTTCAAGATTTATCATGGATCTATCAGCTAACTCCAACATAGTTGGCATTGGTTTTAATTTGTTTATTCCAAGGAGGGCACATGTTTCAAGTGTTATGATGTTTATAGAAGCTCCTAATTCCACTAAAGTATTTGGAAAGATGAGGCCTTGAGTATGGATGGTGACCACGGGGTTTCCATTATCATTGTACTTAATGGGTATTCATATTCCTAAAATAAGGTCAGAAAGTTTTTTGATGACATGGACTCTAGGAGGGTCTTTTGATTTTCTTCGAGGTTTCTTGACACATAAATATTTGATAGTTTTAGCATAAATAGTTATGTCTCTAATAGCTTGGAGGAAAGGAATTTTAATACACAAGATTTGTAATTACCCTACAAGATCAAATTCCTTATATGTTGATGGTTTTACTAAGGCCAATATCTTTGTAACTGGAGGAGAAACATTTGTAAATTTACTAGGTTCTTGATTCCTAGTGAGTTTACCAGGCGATTCTGTTTCAATGATCGTCACAACTGAAGGGAGTTTTTCTAATTGATGCTTCTCTTTGGCACAATTTTCATCTTCTAATTGCTCTGAGTTCCTTGGGGGGTCCTCTGGAGAAATGGTCCGCCTAGATCTTAAGCAAAGCTCATTACATTCTAAGGAGGGATGACAACACCCAAAAGTGTCAAGGATTTGTAGAAGTTGCAGAGGCCTATTATTTGGATTTGGATTTGGCTATGTGGGTAATTGAGGGTGTAATTAAGGTGGATCATTTTGAGGTAACTAAAAAAATCGTTCTAGTGATCGCTGTGATTGAGGCAACACAAGTAATGATTGATTGATAGGATTGGAGGGGCACTACTAGTTTTGGGACCATATTAGCCCTTGAGTAGGCTGGTTTGAAAATTGTAGGGATATGAATTGCTTTGTGAATTATTCCATGGTGGTGCATAATATTATTGATTTGATCAGGAAGGTCTAGGAAATAACTCATTTAACAAAGGCGATGGGCGATATGGCTGAGTTTTCTAGGTGGTATTGGAATGCTATTGACCCTACCAAGTTAGTCCAGGAAACTACTGTTGATTATATTGTACAGGAAAAAACATGGAAGGGTCTTGAAATGTACCTCTAGGACAAGCTTGCCACTGTCTTCATTGTGCCACAAAATATGCGGGTTCTATCTCTTCTTCAACTTCCTTAAATAAAACCTTAAATATAAGAGGAGAGGGACAATGATCAAATGAGTTTTCTTTAGTACAAATAGCACATATCTCAATTGTTTCTAGTGGGAATTCCTTACGACCATGCTTCCATCAACAATGAGGAAAAAAATTGCTAACACCTGTTCTACTTCAGCCTGCTTCTGCTTCACCTACAAGACACCCAATTTTGTATCCAGTGTTCTTAATGTATTAATTTTAAAATATTCTAATAAATTATTTATTTCGAAACGTGTGACTCCTCTACCTGTAGTTCTACTAGTTTTGTTGCGCAGATCACGACTTCCGAGCTTAGTCCTTGTGCTCCCACACAAACATATGATACACATTTTTACAATATCATGATAATCTTCCTTAGAAATATTACCCTGCCCCATTAGATTAATTGTTTCATCCATTCATCCTTGATTCCTCTAATTAAGGCAATTTTCAAAACTTCTTTAGGAAGAGTGGTGTATGGCAACCTTTGCAAGTTATATTGGAACCTCTCGATATATTATTCTAAAGGTTGATCCTCCTTGGATGTCATTTTAAATATTTCTTCTTTTAAATCTCTAGATCAACAACAATCTTGGTACTTAGTAAGAAATTCTTCCTTCATTTGATCCCACGAGTTAATGGTACCACCACCTAATACCACAAACCAACGTAGTGTTGCTCTTTCTAGAGTGGAAGGAAACAACTTTTGTTTATGGGGATCAATGGTGTAGTCATATCCCCGACACAAAACATTAAATCAAAACATGAATGCATCCAGGTCTTTTGAGGCTATTCCATGAAAGTTTGGAAGATTTGAAGTGGAATAACTTTCATGGGTGCATTTTCTTATGGATCGAAAATAAGAGATTATATGGTTGAAGATTGTGTTCTTGATACATGCCTCTCCATTTTTTTAAAAATATTCCAGTAACCATCAGGAATCCCAAAATCAGGGGGTACTAATTGAAAAAGGCTGGTATGGTGGTGAGAGTCTTAACCCTGTCTAGGTCTTACAACGTTACTCGAATCAGGAATTTTAATTTCCTCTTTCATAATAGGTGTCACAAGAGGGTCTTGCTCAGGAGGTTGAGTGTGTAGGTCACTGGTTTCACCTCTTGCTTCCTTTAAATTACAAGAGTGCCCCTCACTCTTGCTAAAAGGATCGAGATGCTTGTTTGACAATTCTTGGAAGCTCTACTCAGATCCCACAGTTTTTTCGTGAATCTCAACTTCACCCGCAACATAATATTTCGCTAATGGAGGGGCACTAACAGTATGGCCCTTCCTAGATACCATTCGGGGGCCTACTGAGGCTTGAGATTCTTATTTTCAGACCATTTCATCTATAAATGTCATTCTTCCAAGGCCAACTTGACCCTTGCTTTTGGTACTCTTTGACGTAGATTTTTGATCTATTTCTATGTGATCTCTACTTCTAATTTTCTTCCTAGTGATGCATACCGAATGATTTAAATCTGTTAGTCGAGGTAAGACACCACCACAAGCTTCCTTTTACTAGGGTGCGTGTGTAGGTTCTTACCTTCCATCTTTAATATCTAACCCGTAGGGAGTCAAGTATGCATCTAAATACAATAGCACTCTCTTTTGACAAACTCCCTAGAAATGATGCCAAAATATTGGGACAATGAATTGCTCTAAAGGATCAACTAACTATCACACATTAAATTATCAACCCAAAGATTCGTCTATTTATTTCAAGGTTGTTTGCAAAGTATATGCAATATATGGTTCAAAAACTAATGCTAAATAATTCTTTAACATAAAGCAAATTCCTATCTTAATGCATTCGTTCAAAATATCTATCTTTCAGGAAAACCATATTCTCTAAAAACCACTCAGAATCATTGAAATCTGATCACTGCTAAACAGGGAACAACAAGCAATTTTGTAGGATGCTAAGTTTCTACTTAACAAACAACAATTACAAGATTAAATCAACAACACTAGAAAACCATATTCATGAAACAAAAAAGACGAAATAGTGAGAGGAAAAGAAACACTGATATTAAAGCGTCAATAATTAATAGATAACCTCTAGGAAACACCAGGAAAGTGACAACTATTACAAATGAGCTTCTAAACGAACAATATCTGAAAATTAATTTATAAGCATCAATATTATCTTTACTCAAAATAAATACATGATTTACAACTAATCTAACAAATACATGAAATAAATGATTGATGAAAGGAGATAAAATGCAAACTTAATAATACAAATGAAGACAACGAGTAGGCCCGAACTACCAAAGTCAAACTGCGTTGTAGAAAATTTCAGATCTGAAGATTAATTCCCAACAATGAAGAATTTTGATTAAAAAATTTGCATTATACTATGATAATGATTATAGTGAATGCCTTTCAGCAAGTCTATTTGATAGATGAAAAATCTACAAAAGATCTTCTTCAGGACACAAGCCCTTTGTCTTTATACTACAATCCAAGAGATAAAATAGTAAATTATTTTGACAACGAATGATCCTGAGAATCTAAATATTCTCAAGATGCTCGTTTTTAGTTACAAATAGACTTAATATTGCCCATACAAGAAAATCAAGGCTTTGTACCTAACAAATTTCCTTAAATAAGAGTCACCCTTGCTTTATCTACCATGATTAGTTGGAAACAACATCACACTATCCCGATTTTACCGTGAACAGTCTAGAAACAACATGAAGTATCGACTGCCCCTGCTATGTTGAAAAATCCTTGTTCATAATGAAGGTTTAACAATGAATTATTAGCACTTTTATAATCAAAATAACACATCTAGAAGACAAAATAATAAAAGAAAACTAGTTCCTTCTAAGTCCTATATTATTCCAATTAATATATCTAAATATGAGAAAAAGACAAGAAAACAACATTATAACTAAAGAATAGGATAAGGAAATCATGAAAATTGTGAGGCCCAACAGGGGGTTTAGCTTGCTACGAATAGGGCAATATTTATCGACCACGCTTCAGTTCCTAATCTTATTGCTACAGATATTGGGACTATTTACACTCTTATGCCTTCCAAGGATTCTAACACAACCCATAGAATTATAAATGAAGAAACGATAAACAAGTAGATTCCTTGGTCATATTTTGACAGGGCCTCCAATGAAGATGGGGCATGTGGTGGGGGGTTCATCCTATATTTGAATGAACTACATTTTTTGAAATCTAAAGTTGGCGTTGGTCAGGGTACAAACAATTATGTAGAGTTATTATCTCTCAAAATTCTTCTTTGGTGGGCAAGAGAACATGGTTGTCTATCTATTCATATTTTTGGGGATTCACTAAATGTCATAAGCTTATTCAACACTACATGAAGATGTCATAACCACACACTTTATCCTATACTTGAAGTAATTTTGCAATTAAAACAAATTTTTGTTAATATCTCTTTTTGTCACATCTACATGGGGTGCAATAATGAAGTGGATGTCTTCTCTAAGGAAGGCCCTAGACAACCTTTGGGCTCTTTGCAAGTACTAGAGGATGAGGATGGTAGGGTGCATGAGTACATGCATCCATATTTGATTTCACCCTAAGCATCCATGCTTTCAACAATTTTCTAGTTTCATAGAGATGATCTCAACTTATGTTTTATTTTATTTTATTTTTTATTATTATTAATTTTTTTTTTGATATGTCATTAGACTTTTTTTATGGAAGTTGGACACCATGTTATATGATGTATCATGCACTTTTTATTTTTTGATATGGGCCAAATACTTATATGGTTGTTGGCTGGTCCCTTTTTTGGAAGCACTAAAGGACAATTTTTTTGTGAATGCCTAGGGAATCTACTTTATGTAATTTTGTATGCTCTTTAATGAAAAGTTATGTTTTTTTATTCAGAAAAAGTAAATTAAAATAAGAGTTATGAATTTTGGAGAGAAAAGAAGAAAACTATTTTTTTTAATTGTATTTTTGGCTTATCTCCTCATAGATTTAGTCAAATTTCAAGTGTAGACACTTGTTGGATGTGGAATTTAATTCTTCATCCAACGAGTGTCTACACTTAAATTTAAGTAAAACATATAAGGAGCTAAGCCAAAAATACAATTAAAAAAAACAAATTTTCTTCTTTTCCATCCAAAATATTTACATGTACCTCTTTTTAAATTTAAAGGATTTTGATTGGTTTACCGTGGAAATTACATGGAAAAATTCATGGGCACTTTTAGGTTGAAATTTCCTCTAACAAATCTTGTGATTGAAATATTCACTACAAATATCTATTAATTATGTAGCCTTCATATAGCCCAAGATTTGTTCTAGGTGATGCTTCATCATCTCTAATAATTTACTTTTGAAATCTAAATCAGGGCATGGTAATTGCTTCTAAATTAGGTTGATTTGTATGATAGTAGTAACAAATTTATGCTTATTGACCAGATGCTAAGGCTCGAGAGTGTTTTAACCTTTCAAACAGGGTTTAGAGCTAAAGAGCTCAAGGTTTATCCCATTTTCATTAGTTTCATTCATGGTTTAGTGCTCAAGTATTAACCCTTATCCAATCATTCTATTTGTTTTATTAGGGTATATGTTTCCATTCTCTTTCAATTAGATTTTGTTGTTGATGCGACAATGACCCTCCAAAATTTTGGCTACGTCAATTTTGGATCCCACATGAACCATCGTTTCAAGCCCCCTAGTGTTGTCCTGTTGTTTGATTTGTTATTTGTGTTTTTCTCCTAGTGTCACATCCTCCTAAGTCAATGTTTCCTAATTGTCGTCACCTAACCCTTTGAAGCACTTAGGTTAGCTAGTCCATGGTTAGGTGAACTCATGACTTATATCGACTTAGAAACCAGCGTTTTCACCATGCACACACTCGAAAAAAACTCAAAAGCACATAAAAAGAAAACAAAAGCAAAAAATATCTCTTTAAAGAAAAAACACACTTGAAGTTGATGAAGACATGCACTTGAGTTAAGCGCACTCCTTCAGGCTGAAGAAGTGCACACTCCTTGAGAACACTCCTTCATGCTGAGCAAGTTCTCCACCCTTTAGCGCACTCCTTCATGCTGAAGATATGTGCTCTTCTTGAATGCATGCATGTGCCTCTTTGTTGCATGTGGGCATATTCCTAGAAAATAGGAGCCCACCTAGCTTCCCTTAACTAATCCTTTCACTTGTCGACAAGTGGCGATCACACATGAAACAAATTTACATGTAATTTTTTTTAAATTAACCCATTTAATCATTCATTTGCATAATAATTCTCACTTGTGTTGGGCACACAATTACGGATCAATAAACTCTTCATCAACCTTTATTACAAGCAAGTTTTGCAGGTCAAATCTATTCATTTACTTTCATGATTTCACTATCGATCTTGCTTTTCTTGCTGACATTTCTTTGTTTTTTATTTTCTTTGCTAATGTTTATGTTCAATCTTTATTCTGCAAGTGTTAATTTGTTGTCACATGCAAAGACTCTTCACATTCCTCAACCTTTCACATTCCACCATGATTGTGACAGGATTGTATAATCTTGGAGATCATTCTTATTCTTATTCCTAGTATGAAATCTTGTTGTCAAACTTATTCTTGAGCTTTCCTTAGGCAGGGCACACTTCTGGAACTCAAAGCCCTATCGGCCTTGAAAACTGCACCCAAAAATACGAATTTTCCCTCTTGAGTGTACTCCTTTGTCACAAAGAACTATGCCCTCCCTTGAGCACATGAGCACACCTCAAAGACGCAAATGATTTTCCTTCATCATGCACAATTATGCCCTACTTTCCTTTGAGCGTGTGAGTGCGCCTTGAAGGACTGAAGGCTTGAGCACATGTTCCTTCATCCCTTCAGAGTGGCCAATGCACCCTATCTGTCTCCTTGACCACATGAGTGCAATGTGAAGGCTTGAAGGCTCGAAAACTCAACCCTTCGACCCTTCAGATTGTGCCAGTGCACCCTTGATGGTTCTCTTCCCTTGCTTGAGTGCAATGTAAAGCCCCGAATGACTTTTGACCTTCCTTTGTGCTTTGAAAGTGCGCCCTCCTAGTTTGCATGCCTATTTTCTTGTGCATGCAAGTGATTTTGTAATGTAGTTGATAGATTTTCATGATCAGTTATATTCGATGGATTCTTGTACATGATTTACAAGATATTACTATATAGTTAGGTTGCATAAATCTAATATTGTCATTATGAGTATGCTGCCACAAATAGATGTTCGAGCTACAAGTATTGTCACCCTTTCATCATCTATTGGAGCCATGCTTCCCCATAATGTGGCCTCCAAAGAAGTCTCAGAAGCAAACACTAAGGAACCTATTGAAGTTAGCAAGCCAACCATTCCCATTTATGAAGGGACATAGTACTTCGTTGATAAGTCTATTGAGGTTACATGGAGAGGTATAAACAACACATTCATGAATTTTTTTTTTGCTAAGAACTTGGAAGATGTGCAAGCATACATCAATATTAAGAAGTCTTGAATGCATATGATCGCATGCAAATTCCTGGTCATCCCTTATGCAGAAGTTATTGAGTGAATCATTACACATATGGATGAATTTCATCTTGTGCTTCGTAATAAGAGTGGCCATTAACTCGCCACTTATTATGGAGAAGACATGCAAACGTACTACAATATTCTTAGGCCAACAAAATATGCAAATGATGACTTCTACATTAGATGAGCATACCTCAACACAAGTGACATTATCAAATCATGGTGTCAAGAGCCTACTAAATTTCACCATCGCCCATCCGCACTCTATCCGATTAAGATCCTCATAGATGTATATCAATATCTGATAGCCATGTGTTGTCAGTTGCATAGGTGCAAGAATGTTGAGGTGTTTGAGTAAAACTAGATATATATGCTCAATATGGTGGTAACCTATGGAATAGTATTCAATTGGGAAAATATATTTTCATTTGAGTTGAAACGTCATGTGGGGCACACAAAAGGATCTTTGAGGGCGAACTAGGCACCAAAATTCTACATGTCTACATTTCTTTTAAATGGAATCTGTGCACAATATTCGTTCCTAGGAATGTATTAAAATTGGACCCCTGAAAACAAATTCCTAGTTTAATTTCGCTGCAGAGTGTTACCAATAAGGATGTCATGCAAGAAGTAGCAAATTAGTTGGACAAGGGATTTTCAGGAGTTCTTCATAAGAGGAAGAAATCCCCTTGACCTACCTTCCCATTGAGGATTGAATTATATGATTTGAAGAGACACAAGGCGATGAAAACAAAAATACAAGAGATGGATTTCTTGCACTTAAACACTAAATACTTTCATGGATATGATCCCAGAAGAATGTGTTGGAAACATTGTGAAAGGATCAGTTTCAATACGAGGTACACATCAATGTCCACAAAAGAGGATGAGAAAGTGAACAATTAGTATAATGTAGCTAGAAAAACACATTGAGTAGTGGAGACCAATTCACCCCAAGATCCACCAGCTCAAGATATGCATGTCCACTTAGAAGAATGTATAACCTCTCAAGCAAGGAAAGTAGCTCCTAAGAAGAGGATCATAAATGATTCGATAGGCGAGAGCAACAAGAAGTGGAAAGTTGATCCTTTAAACATGGGAGTTGTTCAAGCAGAACATGGGAGAAGAGAAGCAAAATAAGTGTAGAAGAGGAAGAAGGATGAGTTGCTTGAGAAGCAACAAGAAGAGGAAGAAAGGAGGATGATAGAAGAAGCACAACAAAGGTAGTCCCACGAGGAAGAAGCAACACAGAGACTGGAACAATAATGATTGAATGAAGAGATAAAAGAGGAAAAGTTGGAGGAAGAGGATACCATCCAACCTATGGATGATGAACTAGGTTCCTCATAGGAACCTCCTCCAATCGGTGGTCATCTTCCATTTAGAGAAATGGGGATGACACCTCCACCAATAGATAGAGTCATGGATGTATGTAGTGTCACATTTGATCAACTTAAGAAGAGGATCATGCAGTATAGGCGTAGATACTTTCCGAAGGATCCTCAAAATCTAGTATCAATTTCTAAAGGGAAGGTGATAACTGCCAACACCAGAAGGAATCCTAGGGAAATCATGGTTGCAAATGTTTATCTTTTCACAACAACATAGGACAACTCCGAATATCTATTGAGTGAGAATGCTAGATTGAGCAAAGAGCTCATTGTAGTGAAGCAATAAGCAGAACATATTGCGACAAAGAATCAATGATTATCATCACAGAGTTTCAACATCGCAAAATGACAGTCAACCATGTAGGAGGAACAAGGGCTAATGGAGGACACCATGGCACGACCATATGATGGGATGATAATTATACAATAAGGAGTGGCTCCTCTCATTGGTATTTAGAAGAAAGCACACGAAGTGGTAAAACTCCTAAAAGTAGCAAAAAAAGAAGTTGACCATCTTCAGGAGTGGGCTTCCAAGTATCCAGATGCTCCACAACATTTGGAAAAGAAAGACAAGATTGTTGTAGAGGTAGAAAAAGTTCAATAGAGAATCCACCATCATAACTACACGCGTCTTGGAGGATAGGCGATTATTACTATTGCTTCCTATAATCGACTGCATAATGGTTTCGAGTCTATAATACACAAACATGGGATGCCCACAATAGGAACACTTACAACAATCAGAGGTAGAGAAATCATCTTCTAGGAGATCATGAAATACATTGAACAAATCAAGCAAGAAATAGAACGGGAAGGCTTGGAGGTCACTAAGGACATTATTCTACAGTTTGCCATCACAACAATCAAATCTCATATGAAACTTTCATGGCTATGGAATAATGTATAGTTAAGCTCCAAGACCATATTAACGGAGGCACTGAAGGTGATGATACGGTATGTAGGACACTTTCCAGTTTGGGTCAAAGCCATCTCAACGAAGTTCAGAGGAAGCAAATGATTTATCAATTTGATGAACATTTTTCCTATTATAAGTTTTGTCTTATATAGCCATCGTCTCATATGTAATTTGTCTTATGTAGTAAATGGTATGTAATGAAGTCTAAGGGACACGTGGAATGTGAATAGTCACATATGGAATGTAATAAGCCATGAATATAATATAAACAATTATAGGAGTTGAAGAGTCATGAGGAAGCTCAAAGGTTATTGTTATTTTTTATAAATTACCCCGTAAAACTCAAGCTAAGGGCTTGGATTCTTGGATTCTTGCCTTGGCTTCTCTTGTAGTGTATAGGAGATAGATCATTCTTTGGAGAAGCAAGTTGTGGCTTCATGTTCCGCTACTAGATATAGTGTTTCATTCATGTAACAAAGTATTTTTGATCTTTCACTCTTAATCGGAAGCTCTATGAGTTGACACTTCTTCATACATGTATTGCAGATATAGTAGGACTATTCTTATAATATTTATGATATATGTTGCTTTAGTTACATATTAAGTTAATGAACTACTTCAATGCTTAGCTATGCTTATTATTGGATAAGTGAAATTATGCTTTCATGATTATTGTTTATTATGGGGACTAATATGCAGGTATTCAACAAGTCTTTCTTTTCCTTCCCGAGTCCCCCTTTAGGATAGTACTACTACTTTTCTAATCAAAGGCTTGTTTTCCTTTTACTAGCCATGGACATTCCCTCGTGCACTGTACATTGGGTGTCTCGCAAATCCTACATACTTATTTCCCATAAAGGTGTTGTGATCTCTTCTGTGTGTGTGTAGCTAACAAATACCTTTGAAATCTTTCCAACGATGGTTGGACCATATGCCTGGATGGGACTCCTACACCAAACAATGTGAGGTCTAATTGAGACTTCACTCAAGGAGATCCCCTTACAATGTTGGCGACAACCAACGCCACCAACAGATTCTAATTGCCTTGACAATGAAATTTCAGTGAAGCATTTTTGTTTAACTATGTTTCAATTTCACTTCATCCATTGAGTATTATTTATAATGAGAAAATCATTTGTTGTGTCATGTTTATGATTTTTTAGGACATTCATTACCAAGGAAAATAACTTAGGGAAGTTGCAGGTTACCATTAAACACATGACACTATGTTTTTGTAAGAAAAATTCATTTTCTATTAGCCATAGTGGAGCTGTTCAACCTATGCCAATATTCCCATGTGATCCCACCCATGATGTGACAAATCTGCTTGAGTTCTACTACACTTTTTTGTTCTTACTTGGGTTGCTAGAACTTTGTGACAAACTTTTGCTTTACGTTATCTAAGGTAGGCGCAATTCCATTCTGGGGATAATGTATGAACTTCATATATCTATCTATCTATCTATCTATATATATCTACGTACATATGGTATTAGATTACAAAATATTGTGTAATACTACATTATATTTATGCGTATGTAGATATCAGATGAACAAAGAGCCTTGTTTTATTCATACAAAAGTAGAGAGTAGAGCAACTCACAATGAGTTGGGCAATGAGAATGAATTTATTTATGTGATATTGCTGAAGCTTTATGTATTGATGCATGGTGATGTTTCCTAAGGTTTTTCTAGACAAAGCTACATCAGTGCAACCACTTAAATAAAGAGCATCAGTAAGTATTCTTCATATATTTAAAGCACATGTTCCAAAATTGAAATAAAAAATAAAGATGTTACAGATCCATTGGGTCAATCCCCATTGCCCAAGAAAGTCATTTCGACTAGTCCATCTACGAATAAGATTTTCATGCATGTAGATAGTGAAGTACATGGATCAAATGCGTTTCACTGTGTGCACAAGCTCAAGGCAAATTGAAAAGTTTCATTCGTGTGTGCCTTCAAGTAATATTGCCACTATCCAGGCTAGGCCAAGTTAGACATTTGAAAGCTATGAGACATACATGAGGTGAAGCTATGAATGAAGGGGGAGGCATAACATGTCGGTTAGAAGAGCTAGGAATAAATCCATCATATAGGTAAGACCCTAAAATACGAAGCCATACTAGAAAATTGTTGATTGTTGAGTAGATTGGGAGGTACTCCAAGCCCTAGGGTCCAAGGTTTGGAGGCCAGAGCACCACAATGGGTCAATTGAGCTTGGAACCCAAGGTTGGCATTTTATACCCATCAATGTTTAGGCCAAAACCATGGACAATTTTTTATATGTGATGGATGGAGATGATAGAGGATAGCGAGGATAATCCAAGGCATTGAGAATCATCAAAATTTTAGATGTCCTTGATGAGATATGAATTTTTGAAGTTGACAATGAGTTTTTGGGCATTCAAGTCATGTAGGCTTGAAGTGGAAAAGTCCAAAAGACATGTCTCTTCATGAATTTGGTGGAGCCCTTCTTATGTGTATAAATAAAAGATGAATGGAATAATTTTAGACATCCAAGAGCAACATTTCATATAGAATCGTCACATGCGGTAGTCGCTGTACAAGAAGGAGAAGGCCGAGTAGCTAAGGGAAAATTTTGAAGTATGTTTTGTGGGTTGAAGAAGGATGAGGTACAACAGAGGCAAGACGAGTTATTTCTGGGTTGTTTAGTGCTAGTTTGAGGGTGGTTTATCCTTGTTATAGTAGGTTGCATGCACTGTAGTCATTACAGAGGCACTGCAGGCATATTATGTTCATATTAGGAGGGTCGGAAGGCCTATTTCCAAGGGAAGAAGCAAGGGAACATGCAGTGTGAGAGGAAACTAAACAAGGAAGGGAAGGTGCACTGATTTTGAGGTCTGTTGCAGTGATTTGAGAGGGGTATTAGGGTCTGCGTTGATGCCCTAACTAGACTGCAGGATTTCAATAGTGCACCAGCTCTCAAGTATAGGTATGTGGATGATTTTGTGTTGAGTTTTTTGCTAGGAGGATAATATTTGTTGCATCCTATGGAAGTCAACTGGAAGGATTGACGTGGTGGTTGAAATACTTTTCTAGGAGAAGATTCTACAATGATTGGATTGGGTGCCATTAGACTGGTGGAGGGTAGCATGTTGGTAGCCCAAAATAACCTTGACAAGCAATCATAAAGGGAGTTTGACAACTGAAATTTTGGTGAAGTTATGGAGCCTAATGTGCAGTACATTGATGTACTAGTGGAATGCTAGATTGGAAAATTGGAGCTCAGGTATTGGCCAGCCTAGAAGAGTAGATTGGATAAGCCTGTGTTTATTGAAGAAAAAGTGACTCGCAACATTGATAAGTGGCAGCCATCCCGGAGTTTCTATGTGTTATATCTTGATGGACTAAGGGGCATCTAGAGAGCAGATCAGAAGCGAAGGACCAACAGGACAAGATATGACATAGAGGTTGTGATTGTGCACTAGAGAAACAAGATTGTCATTGTATCTTGTATTCTTGTGCTTGTGGATAATTGAGGGCCATTATCCCTTGTATGGGAGCCCTAGATTGTTATATTACTCAGTTGGTTTAATATAACGAAGATTGGGTTGTTGTATATATTTATACAATATTTTGTAAAAAGTTGTCTATACTTGTGCATGTGTGATTCACTGTTATTTACATTCCACTGTGCAAAGTAGCTTTTGTGAGATTCTTGGTTTGGCAGTGTGAGATATTTTAAGATTTTTCCCTAGGCACTAAGGTCATGGAAATTCAACATGGTATCAGAGGGTATTTGAGCTACTTTGAGGGACAATGAATCAGAGTGTGAACAACGAAGTACAACTTAAGAGGGATTTGGTCATATTGTAGGTGAAGGGCTCACTACAATGTCAAAGTTGTAGGTTGGTCTCCGATATGAGGACAAATTGGAGGGGTTTTCCAACTATAGTCCATGGAAGGAAAGGATCAAGTTTGTCTTGCAGGTCAACAAGATCTGGGAGTTCACCGAGAAAGTCATCAAGAATCCAACTGAACCAAATGAGCAGGAAGTGTATGAAGATTTAGCTATGAGGGTGAGATTGATCATCCTTGATGGTGTGAAGGATCCCCTAATACCTCATTTGTCTAGGAAGAACACTACACATGAGATGTGGATGACTCTTGAGAATTTATTCCAAAATAAGAATGAGAACTAGGTACTGGTATTGGAGGATAAGTTGAAGTCCACCAAGATGATACATGGTGAAGGAGTAACTTTGTGTTTGAAAAGATTGTCTCAGGTCAAAGATGAGCTTACCGTTGTCGGTGTGACTATTCAAGATTAAGATATGGTGAGTATTTCTTTGAAAGGGTTCGCCGAGGAATGGAAGTCCTTCATCAAGGGGATAGTTGCGAGATTAGAATAAGCTATGGGACGACTTCATTCAAGAAGAGTTTCTAGACAATTATTTTCATTCGAAGAAGAAGGCTTTAGATGATGACATGGAACTTGCAACACAAATGAAGCGTAAGCAAAAGAAGGACTTGATTAAAGTCAAGTGTTTCAACTGTGGTGAGATGGGTCATTTTTCATCGAGATGTCTGATGAAGAAGAAGACGTGAGATGATGAGAATAAGAAAGGGAAGCGGGTCACTGATGTTGCCACCTATGTTAGGATAAATGCTCTCACTAGGAGGCTAGATGAGGAGGACTTTTCTATGATCTCTGATTTCTCACAGGATACTATCAATGAGGATGGATGACACGTGGACAGTGGTGCGTCAAAACATATGACAGGGTCACAAGAGGTATTCGAGACTCTAGCTGGGTGGGACTTGTAGCTACACATGATGTTGGATGACAAGGGTCAAAAGGAGATTTGATGATCGAGAGTTGTGCCATTCAGAATGGAGACAGGATGGGCGATGAGGGTCTAAGATGTATTGTTTGTACCAGGACTCAGATATAACGTGATATATGTGTCGATGATCAAGAAGAAGGGGTTTGAGGTATTATTCTAGGATGGAAAGGAAAGAATCAATCCCATAGGCTCTAGCTCCACAAGTATTATGCTTGGAGTTAGAGAATGGTCTATATAGGATGATGGGAAAGCATATGGATCATGGGAAGAAGAAGCAGGAGGACTAGGTGCGAGTTCTAGAGAAGTATGTGTAGGTGTAGGCTTTAGAGGGGCAGGCACAAGTCCAAAAAAGAAGGTCCAGATTCTAGAGGCTCAGGGAGAACCGAGTTCTAGAGGGAGCTTGCAGATTCAGATGGAGACTTTGCACCCCAAGAAGAGTGCGTGGTCAGTGGGGAGCAAGGGTGCTCCTAAAACTACCAAGAAGGAATCATGGAGAGAATGGAAGACATTCCAGGACAAGAAGAAGAAGCAGGATGCTTCCAGTGACAACGACATTTCTGAGAGAGGCATAGTTCATATTATAGGGATAGCAATGGTCGTGAGTGCCAGGAGTTGGGCGAGTTCTACAAGTAATGATGATGATAATGAGCTAGTTCCTAGTCTTGGAAGTACCTCCCTCACTAAGAGGGAGTGTTGATTTTGGAGTAGGTTGGGAGCTAATCCAAGCCCTAGGGTTCAAGGTTTGGAGGTCGGAGCACCACAATGGGTCATTGTGGACTTGGAACCCAAGGTTTGGGTTTTGCAACCATCGATGTTTGGGCCAAAACCATGGAGCATTTTGGACGCATGATGGATGGAGATGATAGGGGATGGTGAGGAGAATCCAACGCATCACGAATCATTTAAATTTAAGATGTCCTTGATGAGATAGGGATTTTTGAAGTTGACAATGAGTTTTTGGGCATTCTAGTCATATAGGCTTGAAGTGGAAATGTCCAAAAGGAATGTCTCTTCAAGAATTCGGTGGATCCCTTCTTATGTATATAAATATAAGGTGAATGGAATCATTTTAGACATCAAATAGAAACATTTCATAGAGAATCATCACCTGTGGTAGCCGTGGTCCAAGAAGGAGAAGGCTGAGCAACTAAGAGAAATTTTTGAAATATGCTTTGTGGGTTGAAGAAGGCCATGGTACAACAAAGGTAAGACAAGTTATTTTTGGGCTATTTGGTGCTAGTTTGAGGGTGGTTTATCCTTGTTATAGTAGGACGCAGGCCCTATAGTCATTATAGAGGCACCATAAGCCTATTCTAGGCATATTAGGAGGGATGTAAGGCCTATTCCCAAGGGTAGAAGCAAGGGAACAAGCAATGTGGGAGGAAACTAAACAAGGAAGGGAAGCTGAACATATTTTGAGGTATGTTGCAGTGATTTGAGAAGATTATTAGGGTTTGTGTTGATGCACTAACCAGACTACAGGACTACAATAGTGCACCATCTCTCAAGTACATGTATGTGTATCATTTTGTGTTGAATTTTTTGCTGGGAGGATTAGATTTGTTGTAGCCTGTGGGAGCCAATTGGAAGGCTTGATGTGGTGGTTGAAATATTTTTCTAGGAGAAAATCCTACAGTGATTGGATTGGGTGCCATTGGACTGGTGAAGGGCAACATGTTGGTAGCCCAAAGTATCCCTTGACAAGCAATCATAAAGGGAGTTTGACAACTGAATTTTTAGTGAAGTTGTGGAGACTAATGTGTAGTACATTGATGGATTAGTGGACTGCTAGATTGGCAGATTGGAGCTCAGGTACTAGCCAACCTAGAAGAGTATATTGGATCAGCCCGTGTTCATTGAAGCAAAAGTGACTTACAGTAGTGATAGGTGGCAACCATCCTGGAGTCTCTATGTGTTGTCTCTTGATGGACTAAGGGGCAACTAGAGAGCATATCAGAAGCGAAGGACCAACATGGCGAGATACGACATAGAGGCTTTGATTGTACGCTATAGCAACGAGATTGTCATTGTATCTTGTATTCTTGTACTTGTGGATAATTGAGTGCCATCAAACCTTGTATGGGAGCCCTAGATTGTTGTATTACTCAGTTGGATTAATATAATGAAGATTGGGTTATTGTATATATTTGTACAATATTTCATAAAAAGTTGTCTATACTTGTGCATGTGTGATTTACTACTATTTATATTCCCCTGTGTAAAGTATATTTTTTGAGATTCTTGGTTTGGTAGCATCAGAGATTTTAAGATTCTATCCGAGACACGAAGATCATTGAAATTCAACATGGTATCGGAGGGTGTCTGAGCTACTTTGAGGGATAGTGAATCTAAGTGCGCACAACGAAGTACAACTTAAGAGGGAGTTGGTCGCAAACCTACTTGACCATATAGAAAGGCTGATTTAGCACACATGGAGCCACGTGTAATTTCAAATAAAATAATAATTTTATTCTTTCAATGTCATGAAGGGAATTACTTATAAAATACATTTTGACCAATACAAAAGCATGAAGATCTTGTTAGAACAATTTATTTATTTATTTATTTTACAATGATAATAATTTTTTTATTAAGACTGACCATAGCTACATTTTCAACATTTATTACCGAAATAGAGTATTACAGGTGATTGTTGATCCAAGTGGATATTGGTGGCCACCTGCCTATTCCACTTGGACCCTCACCATTGTTTCTTTCAATTTTTTCGTTTCCTTAATTGTAGCACAATTTATTTTTTTTTGGCAGTTTTTCTGGTCCTGAAATTTCGGAGCCATTTTGTGGCCCTAAATGACATTTTTTTTGGAAAAATTTCCTAGTAATTGCTATGGCAAACGCCTTGGTCGTTGTAGTCCTCGGAGAGATTTTCCAAAGAGGTATCATGTGCGTCCAATAAAGATAATATGACCAAGTTACGACCATGGGAAGTTGGCTACCCAACTAACCCCAACGGTGCACATAAACTCTTGGTGTTACATCTCCTTGGGTTAGGTTTTTGGTTGTTTAGGGTTTTCTCGTATTGTTAAATAATAAAAATTCCCTTGAACCTCATTGTAACTCAGTTCAGATGCATGTAGCCGCCACATCTCTTCTCAGAGATAAGCTACCATTGTTCGAGCTAGTCTTATTTCCATTCTGTTTGTAAGCATATTTCAATATTTGATATTAATGAAATCAAGTGTTATTTCTGCTACATCTCTATATTTATGGTTATATCTGTAATTTTTTGCGTTCCTGTTTAAATCTGGATCAATAGTTCCCTGCACTGTTGGCCTGCTCGGTAGGAAACCAT
>APFE031315302.1:0-11734 GCA_000404065.3 Pinus taeda | reverse complement strand
GATGAAGAATGGTGGAAATGGGTGGAATAAACGTTCACAAGTGACAATAATCATGGCATATTAACGACCCCACAACAACAATCCTTATCCCGCATTTCTAGGGATAGACTAGGCCACTAATATGAATGGATTCATAAACTTGAAGAAGCAGAAGATGATATTCGAGAAAAAGTCCCTACGCATAGTAGTTCCGCTAGACCTAGCTGAAGGAGCACGTTACACTGAACCAGCGCGTGATGAGGAAAGCGACAATGAGCTGGATTGTATTTACCAGATAACGGTGTGAGACCAGGATCGGGTGAACCCAACTGCAGATGGAAGAATCTCATGGGAGCGCGACAACTCCTGTACTTCAAACTCAAACAAAGAAGTCGAATGCTGGTAGAACCAATTGCACAAAGTTACAACACTGAATTGCAACATGATGATTAGATCATTGCGTTGTGTGATGACAGAGACAAGGGAACTGCCAACATATGATGGAGTGACAACGGTGGATGAATTCCTGGACAAATTTGAAAGCGCAGTACCAGAACAGCAAAGGTTCGGTGCACTGGAAGGGGCACTACATGCAACACCCTCACAATGGTGGAATACACATCAAAAGACCATTGTAAACCAGAGCAAATGTAGAAGGTGGATGTGCTTACAGTTTGGAAGCCCCTAGCATCAAACGAGAGTTGGGCAGCTAGGACGAAGTAGCTTGCACACCCACCTATGTCGATGGGTACAGACAGGTGCCGTGCAATCCACACAAACACACCCCAAACTAACAATCAAAAATCGGAACAGGACGCAACAGCAGGAGAAGCAATGCGCCCCACAGAGGTTCCATGTAGAAGCATTCAAGAAGGTATGCAGAATCCTGAATAGGGTTTACCAGGCGCAATGAATTGATTGGGACTTGTGCGTACCAGTGGTCTGAAGGGCTTATAGGGCCATGCACAAGAACCTGAGTGTGAGAATGATTCCAAAGATGACGAGCAGAGTCGAGGCTGTAGCTTTGGAAAAGAATCCTCATGCAATAACTCCTTTAATTGGGACAACACATGAGGACCAAAATGAAGAGATTATGCAACTGCTTGAGGAAGAACATATGCAGATTCAAGAAGCCATTCGGCGAGGGAACCTTGAGCTTCATGAACTCGAAGAAGATCGGGTACGACTGAAGTAGAAAATCATGTTAATGGACGTGGAAATCAGAAAACTGGAAACTGAAATTGCACAAGCATTACGCGTCGACAGAAGGACAGGACAAGATATGGGCAGCCATACCACCACACTAGAATATTGTCACCAAGAATTTCTGGCTCTGCTACCATGGCTACAGCTGCACCTTATCAGACAAAGTAACCAGGGAAGTGCCCTGCATAAGGAAGAACGTGAGGCACTGACTAATGTGAGGGTAACTAAGGAAGGCCCGCAAACTAGATTGGAAGGTGACTTGAAGCCTCGCACCGGTGGTGCGACCACTTCACTATCCGTAGGAAGCATAGTCTCAACACTCCAAGGAGTTGAAAGAGAGCGTGGGACTATAAAAGAGTCTATATGGGGGTTGTGTGACATGGAAGTGGTGCACAGGATTAGTATGACACACAGGTTGCGTCTGCACACAAGGAGCTGCGCTACCACGCGGGTAGGCTGGGAAGTGACCGTTGGTGTCACTGTTGATGAAAAGATGTCCAATTTAAGGCAATGAGGAGCAGACGGTGGGCAATTAAGACACAAAGTCAGAACTAGATTTTGGGCTAACTGTCGCCAATCTCACATTAATGAGCCGAATAGGCGGGAACGGTCAAATTTGAATTCAAAAAGGCCTATAAATCATAGGTGGCTCTCCACTGAACAACCCTTGGCATTTTGAGAATTCAGTTGTTGTGCTATCAATTGGGTATGGACCTGACAAATTTGGAGGTTGTGGGAGCGAGTTTAGTGTTTAAGACATTGCCGAAGGAGACACAATATTTCCTGATCAGAATGATGTCAACAACCAAGTGACCCATTTAAAGCTCTATGCGACCAGTGAGGGATGCACCGGAAATTCCAAAATTGCCCTGGACACCAAGGCCCAAAGAGGATCCACAGGAAGCAGGACTAGTCCACATGTCCCTGCGAAATCTGCATTTTGGTAAACTATCTGTGGAAGACAAGTGCAAGATGGTTAATATTGAGATAGATGATGAGGAGGAGGATCTCTAGGCATTCGTAGAAGAGATTGAACTAGATGAAGAAATGGAGGAAGACATTGAGTTAGTGCGCGCTGCAGCAAAACTGCCCAAATATGTCCCCCCACAAAGAGGGAAAGCAAAAGTACCCAAGGACTTGGATGCCATTAAGAGCGCACTCGGAACCCCACTCCTCCTAGATGGAATTCTATTTGAGGGTTCAGTCCTGGGCCACATGCCCATGATGAAATTTCAAGATTGGGACCTCGCGGACAGCAAAAAGTTCCCACATTTGGAGACTAGCCAACTTATGAAACAAAGCAAGGAGGGGTCAATTACAGTGCTACAACCATGGAAATGGTTGCGCGGGGTAGAGGAGGCTAGGCTACTCCACCTACTATGGATTCCACACTTTCATCAGGCACCAATCATGATATTCGTCATTGGGAAACTACTTTGCTTAGTACATGATGGGTACTTGTGGCTGGAGGAGCCGATTCCCATCACAGTAGAGCTGATTCATAGGATTTCTTTCCTTCCCTGTATGGGAAGGGACCCCACAGAAATAGCTAGCCAAAGCAGAGACTTGGAGCTTGCAGAAGCCATGAAGAAGAAATATAAGTTGGAGAAGAAGCAGATGGGCTATGTCATTACTAGCATTCAAGACAAAGGGGTGCGCATAGCCACTCAGCTACTGGCAGGAAAAGTGATGAGAAAATGTTGCAGTAATGAGGTACCAGCAACGGTCATCGCGTTGGCTGAACAATGCGCCAAGGGGGTACTGTTCAACTGGGTGCAGTTCCTCTGCGAGGAGTTCCTGACGAACTGCAAGGAGGCCCAGGAGCAGAGTAATACCTTCCACTACGAGTGGTTACTCTTATCCATCTTGTTGGTTGCAGGGGAATTGCCGAAGGATAGTCAGTTTCCTCCTCTTGACTAGGACTTTCCAGAGGCAGCGAAATACGTGTCGCTCTGGGTGACAAGGCACACCACGCGAATTTGTGAGATCAAGATCTTCTAGATACTCATTGAGGTGAGCGTACTCATGTGGATCAACAAATAGCCGCACCTATCCCCCACAGTATACGATAGTCTGCAGAGCTTTGTAGACTTTAAGGCTGATATGCACAATGTGTATATCAAGGCGTGGAAGGATACAGAGTAGAAATGGACCAAACTCCCCATCATCGCAATTGATGACATTATTTCCATGGTGCTCGACTCATGGCCACCCGAATGGCATGCCCCAGATCTGGTAGCATGCAATGAGGCAACGATACAAAGACAAAAGGATGCCACCAAGCTGCTGGCACAACAGAAGCAGAATGAGCGGTTCACTGAGGAGGTAAGGGCTTCTAGCGAGGCAGCAAAGGCCACTATAGCACAGACCAAGGCCGCTAAAAAAGCAACAACAACTGGGGCCACCACGACATAGGAGGAAAGTGGCCTAGACCTGACCATAGAATAGGGGATAGATGAAATGCCGAAGGGCATGGACCCAAGCACAATAGCTACACAACTGAAATGGTCACGCGGTACGGAACGAACAGGGCCATGGAAGAAGACCAAAGCTTCCAAGCTGGATGGGGAACCTATTACACTAACAGAGGGTGACCTATATAATATTGGTGACACAGTTCGCGAGGTCAGTAGGGAAGTGCTCCAAGAAGCAATGATGGAGTAGCATAATGTGTTGGGGTCACTTAGGGCACAACTGCAGGGACTTTAGGTGCGACTCCCACAAGAGGGAATAGTAGCCGTTTATGGTGCCACGGGAGCATTGGCAACAGAGTAGTTGTTGTGGGAAAAAATGGCCAACACCGTCATGCTGTCGGAAGGAGCACTGACAGTGAACAACATGGAGGATAGAGCCACAGTAGGACAGATCAAAGGACTCGGCCTAAACTTGGCTACCCTTCCGTGGGATATTTTATACTAGCTACAGGACGGAGCGACAACATAACTCTGTGCTAGGGAGGGACGCGCAGTGCAAATGCTAAGTGAACAATGAATCAACATTCAACAGCTTAGCCTACAACGTGATGAAGTGGTGGCGTAGAACCAACAATATGATCAAATCGTAGAAGAAGCATGTCGTCACGTCCCAGCACTGGAAATTGCGACATATCTACCAATAGGAATGCGGATCCACAAACTAGCCAGTGGATTCCGTGAGGCAAAGGAGGAAGCTATGAGGATCCAGTTGGACCTCAACTTGTAAATTTTTGAACTACAATTAAAGGCGCAGCCCTCCACGCCCCCAAAAGTTCGAGAATAGTGCACTGACAATATCCAAAAAGGGCTGGAAGAAATTGAACAGGCAGTGCAGAGTTGTACCACTTTGTTGGAAGAATCCTTCGGGGTCCTCACAAGCTTACAGGAGGACCCCACCATACAACGATTGGAAACAGAGGCACGAGAGCTTCAAATGAAATATGATAGTGTGCGCAGGATGGCACAGACAGTAGTACTAACTCAGCGGCTCGCAAGGCTACAACAAGTGAAGGCATTGAAGGAGCAAGTGGATGCAGTGTGCCAAAAAGAGGCAATACTTAAAGCATGCGTCCAACCTTGGATTAATGAGGCCTTCCTCATCACGGCCGACATTGAATGAAAACTCGCACACATGAAAGTGATGCATGACCTAAGACAAGGATTTAACCCTGACAGTGAGCATTCAACTGAGCGAGTAGAGCAGATCCAGTGGACGACAGAGCAGTGCACTGAAGACCTTTGCATAGCCCAGACACAATTGGAAGAACTTTGCGCAAATATCGCCACACTAGCAAAGTGACTCGGGATGAGTCAAGATGATTGTGTTGGGGGCTTGTTGGGTAGGGGATCCCCCCATAGCATGTTTTTGGGTCTTGAAGCCCAAGTTTTGGTCAAGTATAATGTAAATACCCCACAAAATGTGGGTGCAGAACGCAAGAGTCTAGGGTTGTCCACCCTAAGATAATGTAATTTAATTTAGAGTGTGTCAGCCTACCCATGGTCCATGAACCATGGGATTGCATAAATAGAGCGAGGCTCTAAGTGTAAAGGGAGTCTTAGTTTTTGACAATTAATAGATAGATGCAAAGGCATGGTGAGAAAATAGAAGTGAACCTAAAGTGTATTGGGTCATAGTGGTAAGTAGAGGCTCTGTAGCTGAGTGCGCAGAGGCCTAGTAGAGTCCATAGCTGAGTGCACAGACCCCTGCAGCTGTGTGCGCAGGGCGGAGTCAAATCTGTAACTAAACTTGAGTATTAATAAAGATAAGATTGGTTCAGAATATTGTGCGTCTGTTTGTAGATCTGTATTTCTATGTTATGTTTCTCTTCATACATTTATATTATTGTTGAGTACGCAAGCTAATCTGAAAGTTGAACAAGTAATAAGAATATTGGGTCTACCTAAACTAAGTTAAGCACTAATATAATAGCATGGTAAGGATTGGATCGGAATAATACGGTATTCACAAAGGTGCGCATGGGTTGCGAAGCATAGGAAGCTAGGTGGAGCAGTGCAGCACGTAGATTAGGATTGTGAACCTCTAGAACCCTCATCAAGACATCCCTAGGGTGCGAAAACTTGGTTCCAGAACCCTCCCATACTACTTTGGGTGAGACCTCAATCTGCGCTCCATGGACTATTTCCGAAAGGGCCTTTAGTACTGGGATTTCCTTGGCTAAACTCACTGCTGAACCTGGGTCAGGCCCCACGTCGCCAACATAAATATAGGTCAATCTAGCAAAATTTGATGTAATTTTGAAAATTCCCTCCCCTAAGATATGAAAGGAGGCACATAGCTCTTTGGGACAAGTAGGTTATTATAGACAATTTATAGCAAGTTTTTCAAATATTGTATTCCCATTTTTTTCTCTGTTAACAAAGGATATTGACTTTTTATGAACCAACAACTGTAACAATGCTTTTGTAGAATTAAAAAGGTGTGTAACAATAGCTCCTATTTTATGAGGACCTAACTGGAATTTTCCATTTCACATCTCGACTGATGCTTTTGATACACCTATTGGATTTGTGCTTGGACAACATGAGGAAAATAAATTGTATGCCATATACTACATCAACAAGAACTTGACCCTCGCAAAGGTAAATTACATGGTGACAAAAAAATAGTTTCTTGTTTTGATTCATGCTAATAACAAATTTAGGCTTTACATTACTGGTTACCAAAATTTCATGCATACTTACCACTCTCCTATATGATTTTTAATGAATAAGCAAATTACTAATGACATGGTTACTAGGTAGTTGTTGTTACTCCAAGAATTTGATATCACCATTATAGATAAACCTGAGAAGGATAATGTTGTTGCATATTTTCCTTTTAGACTAACTGATGTTATTGATGATCTGCCTATTGAAGGCTCTTTTCCATATGATTACCTTTTTGCAGTACCCTCTTATTCACCTTGGTATGAAAACATTGTTAATTACCATGTTGCAGGAAAACCTCCCCATCAACTTTCTATGAGGGAAAAGAGAAAAAATTTTCATCAACATGCCCAATATTTTTGGTCAGATGGCTACCTCTTCTGCACTCGTTTTGATCAATAGATTAAAAGGTGTGTAAGGGAGGATGATATATATGATATTCTAAAGGCTTGTCATGATGGGCCTTATGGAGGGTATTTTGCAGATAGAAGAACAAGTCATAAGGTGCTACACATAGGTTGTTTTTCACCTACTATGTTCCCAGATGCAAGGAAATATTTGCAAGGGTGTGATGGGTCTCAGAGGTGGGTCAACCTACTTAATTATATGAAATGTTGTTACAACCTAAATTGGTGATGAAACAATTCAAGAGATGGGATTTATATTTTGTGGGACCAATTAATCCCCCATCTTAGTAGAATACCTATATTTTAGTGTGGGCAGACTATGTCACCAAATGTGTAGAGGCTATAGCACTTACTAGGGCATCTGAACATGTGATTACAAATTTTTTATTTGAGGAAATATTTTCTAGATATGGAGTTCCAAAGGAAATAGTTAAAGATGGAGGAACACAATTTACTTCTCAGCTGATACAGGACCTTGCCAAAAAGTATAGAATTCATCACTGAGTCACTTCCCCTTACCACCCACAGGAGAATGGAAAAGTGGAAAGTACAACTAAGGTACTTGAATCTATTATCATGAATATTGTTGTAGGCCATCGAAGAGACTAGGTTGAGAGACCTCCAAAGGTATTATGTGCTTGCATAGATACTTAGAGGAATACTACATGATTTTCTCCTTATGAGTTTGTATTTCATAAGAGTCCTATCATTCCCATTGAATTTGAAATTAAGATATTCATAAATAATTTCGATATGAATTTAGATTTAACTATAGCTTAGAGACAATTATTGGAACAACTGAATGAACTAGATGAGAAATACTTGGCTACTATGAAACAAACATATATCATGTGGCAAAAATTTTCCAAGTGGCATGATAAATTTATTAAGAAGATGTTTTAGAAGGGAGATTGGCATCTTTTTTATGACTCTAGATTGAAATATTTCAAAGGGAAGCTATGCACCAGGTGGTTAGGTCCTTATGAGGTAGAAGTGATTTTTAACAATCGACCTATGAAATTGGAAACCATAGATGAGTCTCAAATAAATTTCGTTTTTAACGGACATCATCTAAGGTTGTATCAGAATCCTACTTATAAGAATTCATTTTCCAACATTGTCCCAGATGCAAATGAAGACCTTGAAGTTTTTGGGGCAAGGGAGGTTGTTGTTGCACTTCTAGAAACTTAGTTTTTCATTATTTCTTTTAAATAAAGAAAAAAAAAAAAAAAGATAAGGAAAAAGAAAAGAAAAAATGAAAATGTCTAATGGTGAAACCCTATCTAGGGCACCATTGGATGACTACAATGACTGAAAACTAACTTGTTGGTAGTCAACACATCCTTTTCCCTCTTCTGTAAAAACATCCTTATACTTCTTTCATCTGCAATTTTTTATATTATATAAATCCTTTTTATGTTATAGAGTCATTATTCATAAGGTGCTAGAGTCATCACAAACTTACATGAAACAACCCTACTCAGTATAGTTCTCCAATTCTTTGTTGATATAGTTGTGTATACCTGTAAGTCATATTCTACAGCTTCATACAATTTTGTTGATATAGAATAGAGACATATTTATTTGTTTACCATAACAAGTTGTATATATGTCACAAGTTGTTTATTTCTATAATTGTCAACTTTAATTCCATGTTGATACACTAGATTCTGCTGACACACCAGTTTCCTCTCACTGAATTACTCTAATGAAGGATTTTTCTAATATATGTATATATATTATGCCATGAATGGAATGTTGTTAAACATTGATAAGGTCATAAAACTTGTAAAGTCTCTGTGTCAACATTATGGTAAATTGATGATAGGTACATTTCTTATCATTTACTTGCAATTCTAATTTTAAGGATGATTTGACCTTTTGTCACACGTATCGAGGATGGTTGTTACCATTAAGTTTGGGGGAGTGGTGATTGTATCTTTCGTACCATACACCTTATCACTACTTTAACTTAGTAATTATCCATTACATGAGACATCACATCCTTACACCAATTCAATACTTACCAATTAATACCCTGTATTTATAATAATAAGATGTCTTTACTCTTGATTTTATTTCTAAAACTTGATGCGATTGTTAGAAATTATTCCAAGTAACCACAAAATATGGCATAAAGCCCATAAATTGTTAGAAAGGTAAGCAAATTATAGTGGAATGATACTCTCTGCCTCAACAAATGTTTTTCATGAGACGAGTGTAATCCTATATTTTTTTTTTAGGTAACCATAGGAGGTGCAGAAATTCATCCTGAACCTAATTCTACTAGTGCTCTGTTACACCATTTGGAAGCCCTAGACATGTTTAAAAATGGAGGTTGGCTAGCCTATTTGGAGAATTTGTAGGGGTTTAACGAACAAATTGATATGGAGTTTTCACAAGTATTGAATGATTAGGGTTTGATGGTTATAGGAGTCAATATTTCTATTGCAGAGGAAACGATTGCTAGGGTGACTAGTTTTCCTTAGATAGGAACATGATGGTTTTGTAAGAAATTAGCAATCCCAAAATCCAAGGCTACATTTTTACAACAAGGTAAGGAGGTAAGTCATAGGGGAAGAGGAATTGATAGAAAATACCTTCCTCATCATTGGGACAATGTAGCTTACTTCATTCAAAAAGATATTACTTGTGAGGGGAATTTTGGGGTTATATTTCATTACTGTTTTTAGTTGTTAGCTCATTTGTGCAACGAACAATTAATTAATATTCCCCACTACCTATTAAAATTGTTACAACATATGGAAAAATTTGTGCGAGTAGAAAAGAATCCTAAAACTTGCTTGACTAACCATGGGTTGATCAAATTGATCATAATTAGCACAACAATGAAGCACATGGACTAGGTTTATATAAGGGTTTCATTTACTAGCTCTTGAAGAGAGAGAAAATGAAAGTGAAGAATAGGAGAAACAAGTGAAGTTGAACCATAGGAGTTGTTGGGGTGTGTTATATTCTTTCCATGACTAGCCCACGTAGTTAATCGGAAGGTTAGAGTAGGGGTGGAGCCCCCCCTTCCTTGCACTAATTACGTTGCGGGGGGGTCACAGGGGGTTTGTGGAGTGTAGGAAACCCTCTTCTATGGGGTTTGGGGTAGCGCCTCAGAAAATTTTGTTTTTTGACCCTATATTAGGTTGGTCAGACCTACTTATGGTTTTGTGCATGATTTTCACACATGGTTTTGGACGCAATGGTTTTCGGTCCATGGTTTTGGACCTGATGGTTTTTGGTCCATGGTATTGGATGCTTCGGCATGTATAAATATGTATTGTAACATTGAAAGGAACATAATGAAAAATCAAGCTGGTAGTCCCAGTTTTGGGATCTAGGGGAAAATCTCTGTGTATATGTGTTTTATGTGTTATGCTCTTGCATTGTTTATTTTCTGTTTTTTAGAATTCATATGCAGGTAATTTATGTACAGGGTTAAAACCTACATTTGGTATCAGAACTATTTTGCTTCAAGGGGATGCCTTTGTTGCTGAGGGGTTTTTGCTCGGGCCTGTGGTAGACCCTGTTTAGTGGGAGATCTAGGAGATTGATTCTGGTGGTGAAAGAAGATGGCGAGCAGTGGTAAGATACAGATCAAGAAATTTAATGGTTAGAGTTTTGAGTTGTGGGAAGTCAAGATGGAGGACTTGTTGGTGGATAAAGATCAGTGGATCACAGTAGATCTGAGTACTAAACCAACGGGAGTGTCTGATGAAGAATAGAAGAAGTTGGATCAGAAGGCAAAGAGCACAATAAGATTATGTGTCTCAAATTTAGTATTGCTAAATGTATGAGGGGAAGCTACGGTGAAGGCTTTGTGGGACAAGTTAGGGACTTCGTACCAATCTAAGTCTTTGGTGAATAAACTGTTCTTGCAAAAAAAGCTCTATAACCAAAGAATGAAAGATGGAGATTTGGTGATAGAGCATCTAAACACATTTAATATTGTGGTAAGTCAGTTATTATTTGTTGATATTAAAATTTTAGATGAAGATAAGTGCATCAGTTTGTTGTGTTCTCTACCAGATTCATGGGATAGTCTGGTTATTGCAATAGGTAGCAATACAACTACCTTGCAGTTTGATGAAATACTCTCATCCTTGCTGATGGAGGAGATGAGACAGAAAAATATGGAGATCCATAATGGTGATGCCTTGTTTGTACGAGGATGGTGCCAAAACATAAACAAGAATAAGTCATCGAGTGGGAGATCTAAATCTAGAGGGAGATCTAAATCTCGAGGAAAACCTGTAAAGGTGGTGTGCTGGAAATGTGGAAAGGAAGGCCACTACAAGAGGGACTCTAAATCTAAAGCTCCTGATAAAGAAAAGGGATTTAATGATTCTCCTTTTGCAGAGGTGAAAACCACCTCAGATGAAGGTGGGGATGTGTACTTGGCTTCTTCAAGTACACATGTAGATCATGAGGCATGGTTGATTGACCCAGGTGTATCCTTTCACTTCACTCCCCATAGAGAGTGGTTCTATGAGTATGAGAAATAAGATGGTGGTGATGTCTTCTTGGGGGATGACAGGAAGGCTAGAATCATTGGTCGCGGAAAATTAAAGTTGAAGTTGTAAGGTGGAAGGGTTAGAACACTTCCGGGTGTTCTACATATTCCTGCATTGGCCAGAAATATGATTTTTGTAAGTAAGCTAGATGATGCAGGTGTAAAAGCAGTGTTTGAGAAGGATACCTACAAAATGGTTTGGGGAGCACTGGTATTGATGCAGGGAATTTAGATTGGAACTTTTTACAAGCTGCAAGGTATCATTGTTATTGATGGGTGCAGCAATCCTATGGTTTCTGAAAGTGGAGCAAAAAATATAGTGGTCTCTAGAGAGAAGACCATGCTGTGGCATCAAAGGCTTGGACATATTGGAGAGTAGGGCCTTTGAATACTTCATGGTAAAGGTATGGTAGAAGGTATGAGTAATAGCTCTCTGGATTTTGATTTCTATGAAAATTGTGTATATGGGAAGTAGAATC
>APFE031315298.1:152002-180076 GCA_000404065.3 Pinus taeda | reverse complement strand
ATTATTTTATTCTAATTTTATAACCTATGATAAAATTGTATTTTTGGATCATCTAACAAAGGTTTGATGAATTCAATTTTCAAACACTTCCTTATGAAATTTATGTTAGTATTTTTTAATGATATACTAATCTACAACAAGTCTTGGAAGGATCATGTTCAACATTTGACAAGGTGCTCAAACTACTGGAGGAGAAATAATTGTATGCAAAAACCTCCAAATATTTATTTAGGGTATAGGGGGTGGAATATTTGGGTCATATTGTATCATAAGGGCATTAAGGTAGATCCTAACAAAATGAAAGCCCTGAAGGAATCGAAAATATCCACAACCCTAAGGAATCTTCAAGAATTTCTCGGGTTGACAAGGTATTATCACAAGTTTGTTAAGAATTATGGGAAAATAGCAGCACCTCTAACAACATTACTAAAGAAAGATGCATATTTTTAGATTCAAGTAGAAACTAATTCCTTTGAACATCTTAAAGAGGCAATGTGCCAAGCTATGGTTTTAGCTAGTCCAGACTTCACAAAAACTTAATGTGGAATGATGCCTTAGGAAATGGTATTGGTGTTGTTTTAATGTAAGGAGGAAGACACTTTACTTTTGAAATTCATCCAATCAAGGGAAAGTATTTACACAAACCTATTTATGAGAAGGAATTGTTGGCAATACTACATGCCCTTACCTAATGGGAAGACGCTTCAAGGTAAACAAATATCATGATAGTATTAGTACCTTATGGAACAAAGATTATCTTTAGAAGAGCAGCAAAAATGAGTCACTAGGATGTTGGTTTATGACTTTGAAATCATCTACAAAAAAAGGAAGCAAAATGTTGTTGATGCACTCTCAAGAAGGGATGAGAATGTGGAATCATTTCTCTATGCCATTTCTATTATCCAACCTGACTGGATAATTGAACCAAGGGAGGAATGGAAGAATGACGAAGAGGTCTGGAAACTCATTCAAAAGTTGCAAAAATATCCCAAGACATCAGATACATTTATCTGGAAAAATGACTCATTATGGTACAAAGATCACTTATATCTATGTAAGAATTCCCAACTCAAGCAAAACATTCTTTTGGAATTGCACACCTCTCCTTTAGGAGGGAACTCGGGATTTTTAAAATCATACCACGGGATAAAGAAGGACTTTTTTTAGGATGGCCTTAAATATTATATTCAGAAGTTTGTGGCGGAATGTTTGGTTTGCCAACAAAATAAAGTTGAGACAATTAAGACCCCAGGTCTATTACAACCTTTATGCATTCCAAGTTGGCGTTGGAAGGAGGTGTCAATGGATTTTATCATGGTTTACCCAAGTCTGAAGGAAAGAGTGTCATCATGGTGGTAGTTGATAGACTTACCAATTATGCACACATTTGTGCATTATTTCATCCTTTTAAAGTCAGTGAAATTGCTACTACATTTATGGAAACAATTCAAAAGATGCATGGAAACCCCAAATATTAGTGTAAGTGACAAAGATCCTATTTTCACTGGAAAATTTTGGACATAATTATTCTCTTGTCTTAGTACTCAATTAGCTTGTAGTTCATCTTATCATCCTCAATCTAATGGGAAAACTCAGATAGTGAATAAATATTTGGAAGGATATCTTCGTTGCTTTGTATCTGATAAATAAGCGTAATGGGTCAAGTGGTTACCTCCGGCTAAATGGTGGTATAACACGTCCTTCCACACTACAGCAAAAATTACCCCGTTCATGGAACTTTATGGACATCATCCACCATCCATCACATCATATTTAAGAGAAAATTATAAGGTTCGAGCAGTGGAATATCACATCGAGCATCAACAACAAGTTCTCCAATTCTTAAAGGATAACCTCAATATCGTACAGAATCAAATGAAACAATAGGAAGATTAGCATCACCATGAAACAATTTTTTACGTAGGCAACTGGGTATTTTTATGGTTACAACCATACAAACAAATCGCCCTCAAGCAAGCTAAGAAGGATAATAAATTATCACCCAAGTATTATGGTCCTTACAATGTGTTGCAAAATATTGGTATGTATGGCATACAAATTGGAGTTTCCTCCATATTCCCAAGTACACTTAGTTTTCCATGTTTCATGCTTAAATAAGGTTATTGATGACAAGCTCCCAGTTCAAACAATATTACTAGAATTTGATGAGGAAGGAAAAATTATATTGGAGCCTGAAGCAGTCATGGAAACAAGAACGCGAAAGTTACAAAATAAATCAATTTTAGAGTATCTCATTAAGTGGAAAAACTTACCAACTAAATAGCCCACATGGGAGAATTTCATGTAGAAATATCCAAAACTACTCAAGTGTTGAAGACAATACTTTTTTGAAGGACAGGAGCATGTTAGGTCCCTATAATATTAGTGTATCCCCATTATTATTGTCATTGTATCCCCATATTGTTATTGTTCTGCCCCATAGAATCCCAATATTGTTATTGTTGTTCCTTTACATTATTTTTGTTATTTAGGATCTAATTATATTGTGAACCCTTAGACTCCTTTATATACCAAGGAGGTATTTTCATTTGAATCATCCAATAATTATTCATATATGTGATGTAAAGGAGGTTTCTCCCTTGAAGAGGCTAATTTTCAAGTCATTGATCTACATTTTCTTCTATTTTGGGAACTGGTTGCATACCACTTACACAAAGGTAAATTGATTTAGCATATGGTTTAAAAGTTTATCACGCAAGAATATTCACCCATACTACTTAGTTTTTTTCACAATTGTATTGATTCAAATGGTGTGTTTTTATCTTAATTTGCAAAATTTATAAGTATAAATATGCTTATTGACAATGCAATTTTTATGTGTTTGACATATTGCACTTGAAACACCACAACAAAATGTGGTGCATTCGTCACAAATTTCGCATCAAAAGGTTGGATGAAAGATAAAATCTTTTGATAGTGGGATTACTATAGTACTTTAGGTTATCAATGTTGCCTCTAGAGGTGACTCACATCCAAAAGTCTCTAACAATCGATACCATGGGTATTTGCAAGATATACTTGAGTGTGAATTTAAATCCTTCAAATTAGTTGTGTTCGATGTCAAATGGTTCAGGCTACAAATCCATGAATGTGACCCTAATAGAACTATTATTGAGCATGGTAATAGATTTACCATGGTTTATACATGTAATGTTGAGCCAACATTAGAGCCCTATGTTCTTCCAAGCCAATGTGAATAGGTAATGTTCGTAGATGTTCCAGGTAAAGCGAGTTGGTCATATCTTGTTAGATATGATCCAAGAGGAAGGTCGGTAAAGTATAATGTAGTAGAAGAAGATGAAATTGAATAAGATGAAATATAAGAAGAAGATGATGTAGAGAACCAATGGGTTCATGTGTCAAATGAAGACATCGAAGAAGTTAAAGGATATGTTAATTGAGGCAATGTTAATTTGGATGAACTAGATGATATTAACATTGTGTCGAATGAAGAACTTGAAGAAGTCGAACCAAATGTTGAAGAGCATGTTCTAGATGATGATGAAGTTGATATGGTGAATCATTTGAACATGAATTCTTAACTAGATGATACAGAGGATGAGTTGGATGGGTAATAATACTAATGATATCAAGATGTTGAAATGTACAAGGTATGCATTTATATGTTTTCAGTTGGTTTGTTCTCTTCCATTCACCTTAAATTTTTATTTTCCTAGTTTTTATGTTTGATTGTTATTGTGTTTCTTTAAAATATATTATAGTAGATAGATTGGGTATTAGGGGATTGAGATTGATGTGACAGGGAGGATCCATATGAGCTTCCACCTTCACATGGTTGTCCTTGTTTGGTAGAGAATATATTATTCTTGAAACAAAGAGAAGCTCATTTAGGTTTATACCATAATGTCCAATTTTAACTTTGGTTCATTTAATAATTTCCAAGGTTTTCCATTTACTGATTAGTGGAAATTATGCTTTGACCCCACATAGAGTTACCTATGAATGGGGCCAAAGACAAACCTAAATTCAAATCAAAATGAAATGAAAAACCTACATTCAAATCATCGTCATCATCTTTTTCATTATCACCATGGTCATTGTCGTCATCATCATTGTTTTCATAAACATAATTATGAAAATCATCATCATCACCACCACCATATATTCACATATTTATCTTCATCGCCATCATCATTTCAATCATCATCCATGTCATTGTCATCGTCATCATCATCATTAATGTCATCATCGTCATCTTTGTCATCATGTTAAGCCTCTATAAGTCATAATATTACCATAATTTCTATAACCCTTATATCATATAGGTCAAAGCCAATAACCCCTATAGATTAACCCCTTACTCTTCAACACTTATGGGCCCTAACTTATTTAGTATTATAATATTTTTTTTTTAAACTATATAAATTTTGATTTATAATGCATAAGACATGAACCTAAACCATATACCCTATCATCGTTATAACCCTAAATCCTTGTTACTTTTGATATATATTCCATCCAAAATTCAATCCATCCCTATGACTCTTATACCCTCAAATATTAATCCTTTTAACCTTGATAGCCACTAACATGCCACCTCTTATAACCCCTTACACCTTAAACCATATAAACATAGAGTTTTATTCCATATAAATTGTAACTTAGACTAAGTCTAATCATCTATCAATTTTGATCAATATAACTCATAATATATCCCCAAATATATAAGCCCTAAAGCTTACAACATGTCATCTTAAATCCCTATAAACTTATCCCATATAACCTTCATCCATAATAATTGCTAATCCATGATTCTTATAACCACTGAACACTAACACTCAACCTTAAAATCATATAACCCTTCACCTTAACTATTATAAACTCTTACCTATTACCTCTATGAGATTTTATAATTATAATATTTAATATAACCTAAAAAAAAAAAAATGACACTTATAGTGCTTGAAATACAACATCAAAAACCTTAATTAGTAACCATTAACTTTGTATTCATTAACTATTATACAACATAACACTTAAAACCCTAAACACTTAACTCTATAACATGCAATATGACCCTTAACAAAAATAACCTAAAACCTTTACAATGTGTATAATGATCCTTAACCATAAACTATTGTCACCCTAACCCCTATACGACTAATCCTTATAACCTAAGTCATTATAAAAAATATCCCTTATAAATATTATTATTGTAACCTTGATATTCCTTAGCCCATTGATTTGATAACTAAGCCATATAATGTAAAACTATGAAACTCTTAATCATGTAACTTATATATTCCCTAACCCTTATAGAATACATCTTTAAGCCCTAAACATTTTGGTTACAATGTCCTTTATCACAGATAATTGTTGTCATTGTCACTTTGTACCCATATTATCCCCGTCATTATTAACTATAACCTCCATAACCACAATCAACTATATCTCTTATTTACCAAAACTATATACCCCTAAATAGTATTACACATATCACCACTAACTCTTAACCTATATAACCTATAACTAATATAAACCTTAATTGTTGAGAATTATAAGCCTTAACACCCCTACATTCTAATTGGACATTTAATCTTAAGTTTCATAGTCATCACATGAATTCATGATATTTATCCTAATATTTCTAAACCATAAGTCTTAATTCCTAACACATTTACACTTGAATCCTCACATTCCTAACACCTTTATTATATGATATATATTTTATATATAATAGATTATATGTAATATATATTTTGTGTATAATATATAATACATATTTTATATATAATATATATTTTGTGTGTAATATAATATATATATAGTATATACAATATACAATATATCTTATATAATAGGTATAATGCACCACGGGAATTGTTAAGTAAGAGCATTCAAAAAGCGGTAAGAGGAGGGCACGAGCGCGTTCATCAAGCAGGGTATAAGGGATTTCATTGAGCAGGGCAGGAGGGCATTCGAGCATATGGTGCAAGTGGTGCATCATTGAATCCATAGGTGGTGGCATAGAGGCGCATATCTTCATGGGAAACAAATATGGCGGCAAGTTAATTCCCCTCTTTGATATAAATATTTACGGTGGCTTCTTCACTGACATTCAACAGTGACTCACACCTTTCTTCATCACTTAGATCTCAACCATGGGGTCTCACACTATACCCTGGGGTTTGTAAGATACGCTCTATGATATGATGTGATGTAGGCCAAACCCACCTTACCATGCATATAGAGTTTCCACCTAACTCCTTTAGGTTCTATCCTCAAAGGATTCAAGAAAATATTTAGATCTTGCAAGTCTAATGTCTTGAATCTACAATACTTGCTAAGGTTTTGCAAATGGGGTAGCAAGCTAAGTGGGCTTGATTGTGGGAAAAACTCCATAGTTAAGCGCGCTTGAGCCAGAGGAGATCTGGGATGGGTGACCTCCTGGGAAGTCCTGGTTACCGGGTGCAAGCCCCGGAAGTGATGATTGATGCTATGTGATTCATTCTCCACATTTCACTAGTTTCAATCCCACTTCTTCACCAAAATCAAAGGATAAACCCTATAGTCAACTTCAATCCATCTTCTGCATGAGTATTTGATAGAAGCACATAGTGTACAAAATTCATAGGTCTAACTCTATAAGTTATGTGTTGTGAATTCTCCTAACTTTGTATTTCTATAAAATCTTCAGGGGACAAGCAGAGACACCAAATACTAACATTGGTTTTGATAGCACAAATGAAATTAAAACTTCCATGAGTTTCCAATCCTTTCAACCCACCTTTGTTGTAGTGATCCCTACAATAAATTGACTAGTGCACAACTAATCGAATCTGAGATTACATTCCAAATTTGGTTTGAAATTAATTGAAATTACTGGGTATACTTACCATCAACGACCCATTAGATTTATATTCATCGCCAGATCAGGGATTACATGTCAATCAATTCAACATTTTGGTAACAATGGGAAGTTAAACCCTCACAAATTGATTATACCTTCAATGTGTCTTGTCTCTCTTCCTCTGTAGTTCAATGCTAGCATATTCTTCAGCAAACTCTACCTCAAACACATCCATTGAGAAATTGGGCATGCCTTGCACTATTTCTAATCCATTATTGGTTAAGTCTAATTCAATGTCTTTAATCATCCCAACAGATGAAATTACCAATTTGATTATCATTCTCACAGCTCATGCTAATCGTGTTGGGTGTTTTCCTTAGTTGGTTTTTCCGACATTAATGGCCACAGATTCAAAACCCCAATCCTTTTCAATTGGAATACATGTTTGCTACACTCTAATGTTTGCCACAAATTTCAATTCAACCTCTCATAGTTTCTTACCCTTTGTCAAACCAAATACTTTTGCCACAAGCAATTTCTATCAATTCCTAACTGAGGGCAGTTTGATTTCAACAAGCTTAATTCAATCTCGACAAAGAATAAATTTTTTTCTAACAAGGTGACTCCTCTGTGATTCTATGCCATTGTGCAAAACTACCATTCATGCTTTGATTTGAAATGATGATCAGAAATTTAACTAAAACAGATTTATGCATGATGGGATTATTCTACTCACAAAACCAAACCATATATCCATGAATTCTTAGGGTTTGAAGGTATTCACACAAGTTGTAGATTTAAATATGTTTAGACTATGGATCATGATTTGATTATAGAACAGATATTCAATCAGTCTTCCATCCTTCTCATAATCAACTCAGCAGATGTGTCAATACAGATAGAATCATCTGAATTACACATTCATAATTCATCAAAATAGAGATATCCATCCATTCCATGACAAATATATTCATCAAACAACACAACACGAATGTATTATTCATTAAAAAACATCAAAATACATCAATTGGAATGATGTTCAATATGACACACAGGCTAGACCTTCATCTCTCCTCTCTCTCAAAACTGTGTTCTACCTCTCTTCTACATACCTCCTGCATGAATTTTGTTACATAATTATAAAATGGGATTTTGAACTAATTCTAGTTCAAATCCACAACCTTCTCACAAAATCCTTAAATATATATTTTCCAAATCCACTAAATTATCAAAATATCTAACTAACCCCTAATCTCTCTAACTCTTTTACATATTCCCGGGATCCATCCCTTAGAATAGATTTGGTTGTCATTCTATTCATAATTACATTTTTCCTATAGAAATATTTAGAAATATAAAATATATTATTAATACACAATTACACATAAACCCCTAATCTAGTCAAAATGAACTTTGACCTAGAGTAAGATGCTCCTGCATCATAATGCAAGCCTAATCACTTCACCATTGATAAGCTCACATTTCCCATGATCAAAATTCCTTCTTTTCTATTAAAGGTTCATTAAATCCATATAGAGTTGCTTGATATGCAATTTCGCTTAATGCCAATTTGTCTAGGCAATGATCTAGTAGTGAATGAGGGGTTTTTGAAGCATCAAATAATTTGATGTAGTTAAAGTGTTTATCTATGCAATAATTTTTTGTTGGTGCCATAATTTGTAGAGCTTTGTTTGGGAATGTGAAATAAGGTTTTCCGAGAAAGAGTTGGTGCAGAGGGGCTAAGCAGTCATCATGTAGAGACCCATAATGAATCACATTTTTTATTTTCACAAAATCTAATAATAGACATGGATAGTGGGGCATTAGTTATTCTACAAACATTCTAGTATAGGGAGAGGATTTACTATATAAATTGTATCCATGAGATAGGAGGCCATGTAATGTTCAGGATTTTATTCTGTTGGAGGTGCACATGCTCATTTTATTGTATCATTTAAATTAAATGAGAGAATATCATTATAATTGAAAATCATCCTAGTATAGAAGACCTGATGCATCAATGGAAACAATATTTCCTTCAAGTGGGTTGCATATTTTTCTTTGTATATCTTGCAAATGAAAACTAGGCTAGCTCTTACTAGCACTTTCAATTTGTAGTTGCATACTTATTTGAGGGATTCCTTCATAAATTTTTGTGTGATTCCCATAATCCCTCTATAATTCCTCTGTTGTTATGCATATTAATGAAATGCTCCACCCATTCAAGAGTCAAATGCAAATCAAGTATGGAAACATTGCCTGGAGTATAAGAGCTTGTGTAACGACCATTTTTATTTTTATCTGTCTATTAGTTGTGTTATATTTATTTACCAACCGTGGACTATATCTGAACATCGGAATAATGTTGTGCTCACAGCTACTTGGTGAAAGTGGCACCTTCATATTATATAGTCCATTATTATTTTTTTCTCATTCCATCAAGTGTATCTTCCCCATGCTTGAATTTGATGGCAATGGGTAATGGGTTGTATTCCAATACATCTCAAAGTGCTTACCATAGGATTTATCATTTGGTAATCTTGATTCTTATGTATGGGGAAACATTTGTATAGGTTATCGTGGCTACTTATTTTGGTGTTGATTTGGTAGGAGTAGTAACTCTTTTGGATCTTATGAGTGGGGAGAATAGTCCACCAACTACTATTGACACCAAACCTCAAGGCATCCTCCAAGTATCAAGGATAGCATACACACTTCCAATCAAAAGCTCATTACGTGCCAAAATGTTGGTTCTAAATCAAAGAGGAAGTTGCCTCAAAGTTACAACTTACAATCAAAGGCTTTCACATGTAGGTCTCCTTTCTCTTCAGAATTTCTGGGATTCCAAAACCATCATCTTGTTAGTTGTCTTAGATGGATATGGCTTGGGCTTTACTCCATGCTTTGATTTTCCAACTCCGTCTTTGATTTCTTACTTTTCATGTCTATTTGTATCTTCATTTTCCTTTCTTTGAAATATAGAATTTTTCTTTTTCCATTGGGGTTTGATAACCTCTTACGAATCTGCAACAATTAGCTTTGTGCATGAGTTTTTGAGCATTTTTTATTTGAGGCTTCTTGGATCCGAGAACCTTTCTTTCCATCTTGTTAGATATTTGTGATAATCAATCCAAAAAAAACTCATTAAACTCTTGTTTCTTCAATTATTGGACCATTACTAGTTGTTACAATATGATTGGGATACTTGGGCCTATTTATCGTTTAGTAATGACCTCACTACCAACTATGGAAATTATAAAGGGTGAAAGTGCATATCTAGTAGGGGTTACTATGACTAGTATAAAATAGATATTTATTATTTCTTGTTACAATGACAAGGTAAATTTTTCCATGCAATATGTCATGTATAGTAATAGGTTTTAGTAGGCAAGTTTGCATGTTATGGAAAAGTCGATTTCCCAGCTCCTGCAATTTTGGAACTGAGGAAACCCTAGAAATCCTCTTACATTTTCGGACCAGAAGAAACCCTAGAAACGCTAGTGTATTCTCATGTGTGAATAGTAGAAGAAATATAATATACTTATTAAATCTTAATGTGTCATCCAATAAGTCGAAGATCCATCTTTATATAGCCTTTCCAAGAGGCTCCATTAGCCCTCGCTAGGATAACATTTACTTGGATGGCCAACTTGGTCTTGGGATCCTTATAGACATTTCTAATTTCAAAATGCCCAAAAGGGTCTTTTACAATCTAACAATGACTACTGACTCATGACAAACCCCAAGAGAATTAAATGGATGCTTGACCTAATGACAAAGTGACTTGAGAATGAAACCCATGCTTTACAAAAATCATTGTCTTTCTTCTTTTGATAGATACATAAGTATTACATCATGACATGAGTCAAAAGAAAATTATGAAGACCGAAAGTAGTTACGCTCTTCAACTTATCCAAGTATGTGGGTATTTTTTTGTAATGGAAGATTAAATTTTATTAGATTATGTTGAGTTCTCAAGTTATCGAGGGAGTTCATTGGTTAGGATGAATAGGTTCTTAAGTTTTTAAGTTTTTAAATATTACTTGGATATTTTAAACGTGGAGAACTTCCTTATAACTCACTTGTACTATTATAATTTTCTTGTAGTTTCGTTAAGATGTTCTCAACATCCCTTATGACACTCACTAATAGTTTCTCTCATTTGAAGGAGTTTTATAGGACATTCAACCAAATAGGCATTTGTCAAATCTATCTTCGTCAAGTGATGGAATTTTAGGTAGGATAAAATATTTGACCAAACAAATGCTAATTCTAGTAGGTAAAGATCAACTAGAGGTGAAAATATTAGGAGAAATTCCATAGACGCATGGAATTTTTTCTTGTTAAATGGGTGTCATGTTCTTATGATAATGAGAGCATAGATGACATTGAGTTTCCCTTGAGGTACAAACATCTAGTGAAACAATGGGTACCTAGGGATCTTCCTGAAATAAACATTGGTTTTCCTATCAATGAAAGGATATACTACATTTCCCCATTGTCATTACATCATTTAGGGTTATTTTCCATGGATGGTGTAAAGGTATGTTACGGTAGATTAAATGAATTGATGGAGTATGTCAGACCCTATTATGTCTACAATTATTGGGCACAGCTATTCCAATATACCAAAAGTATGTAAAGATATGGTGTGGCCGTAGATTATATACGACTAAAAGAAAATGATCAAAATAAAGGTGCAACTATGTATATTGAGGGAAGGCCAAAAGAAGTAGGGAATATTCTAGGGTTTGTAAATAGTACACGGACCATGACCAGAAATAAGCAACCCAATCTCATATTCGAGGGATGTAAAGGGAACCGTTTATTCATATGTGTCATAAAATCAATAGCTACAGGGGAAGATTTTCTCATTGATTACAATTCGAATAAAATAGATACAAACTTTGCTATTATGGGGGGAGTATGTATTATATTTTACCCATCTTGTAAGATATATCTATTATATAATATGATTGTCATTTACTACAATATATTGTCAAGAAACATTTTAATATGTCATGGTTATAATATTATGGCAGGTTGATCAAGGCAAAAGGGCACCAACCTTGTAATAGGTAAGCATCAATGTCATTGTACGTAAAATAATATAATCGTGAGATTTATTCTAGCAAGAAAATATTAGCAATTTATCCATTCTAGAGAAAGTCAAATTCATCTTTTTAGGCATCATATAACTAAATGAAAGATTCATTATGCATATAACGAACCTTCCTTACAGGATTATATGAATTCTATCCAAAGGATACTATAAACATGCATTCTTAATATTCCACACAATAATCTAATTATTTGTATCCTACAATGAGCTTACAACTTGACCAAAGGCATTCCTTCATCCTTTTCAAAGTATTGTTTCTATACAATATGGAATATATATTGATCCTATCATAATGCCTCTTCCAAGAGCCTTCCAAGACGATGACTCTTACAGGATCACGATGAACCATATTAGAAAAATGACTTCCTCTAACATAATGTTAGACAATATGTGAATGAATATTTATGAAAAATGGTCCCCAAGATTTTTATTCTTAAAAGACCACATGATTTCAAGCAACTCAGCCAAGTAGAATTTTAAACATGCTACTATCATATTCTTTTATCCATGATGCCATACTAAATCAAGATGTGTGTTCTTTATGGCTCTTCTAGCCTTTCATCCTTTCCAAGACATCCTATAGAACTTATTGCAATTTTAGACCTAAGGTAACCCTAGACTTCTTAGGGTAATCGCACATGTCAACAACAGATAGAAATATTTCATACCTTTTCATTCTCTCTTGGGCTTCCTCCTCCTTTGCTAGCCTTCTCTCTTGCCTTTTAGGACTCTCACATTCCTTCTCCATTTCAGATTGAACCCAAGAAGATGATTGATGTGTGTGTCAATAGGTTGAATCCTTCTTTTATGCCTTTCCTAAGGTTCAAATAACCCTCACAAGGCTAACTTGTTCCTCGTTGACAGACTTGGTTCTTAGGATCCTTCTAAAAATTTCCATATAAAAATATTTCTCTTTCTTTGATACAAGTTCTCAAGAGGGTCTTTTACAATAACAATGACTCTTTTGACTCATGATAAACCTAGGAGACCTAATGACAAATAACTTGAACATGAAAACGCATGCACCAAAATAATTTTCTTTTATTCTTTTACATCATTATCTTTCTCCTTGTAATAGATACATAATATTTACATCATGACAAGAGTCAAATGACAATTATGAATACCGAAACTAGTTACAATTTGCAACATCGTATATGTATCAATATAGTTATATGAAATGAAGTTTTTATAAATTTAGAACCATTTATATTGGACATGATATAACGTGAAGTTTCTATATAAGTTAAGACATATGTAAGTAATAGTTTTTATATTAATATAATGACGATTAATTGTGGATGATTGCTTGATTTTATTTTCTAATGTGTCACAATGAACTTTCAAGATATCATAATATTTACGAGCAAGTATTTAACTAGCTAAACTTCCCCTTTTATGTAAAGAATGGAATATTTTATTGATCTACAATGTTTCATAAAATTTAAATCTTTGAATGTTTATAGTTGAGTATGGTGGAAAAAAATAACAAATTACACTTATTTCATCAACACGTTGACAAGGGGAAGGCACCAGCCTTAGAGCAATCAACAAATGATCCTAAGGTAGTGCTTAGTGAAGAAGCAATTTTTTTGTCCAATAATCTAATCCAAACAATAAGGAAGCTTCAAATGATATCAAGCAAGAAACTCAATTCTTTAATTCTAATTGAGCAGCAGACAGAAGAGATAAGAGGCCAAATCAAAACTTTGTTGGGCCAAATTTATCACTATAGGGTAAGTGATCTGAATTTAAACAAGAATGCAACAAATTACAGATATGACCAGAAATACAAAGATGCAGCAGAAATAACACTTCCTTTCATTAATGTCAAATACTGAAATATGCTTACAAACATAATGGAAATAAGACTATCTCAGGCGATGGTAGCTTATCTCTGAAAAGATATGTGGCAGCTACATGCCTCTGAACTATGTTACAATGAGGCTCAAGGGCCTATTTATTATTTTAAAACATGAGAAAACCCTAAACAACCAAAACCCTAAACCCAGGAGATGTAACACTAAGAGTTTGTGGGCCCCGTTGGAGTTAGTTGGGCAGCCAACTTCCCTCGGTCATAACTTGGTAATATTATCTTCGTTTGGCGTGAACGATGCCTTATTGGAAATGTATCTCCAAGTACTACAGGTTTTTCCACTTGACTGTGTACTTATGGCTACGGGCTTGCATTGGACCTCAAAAAAGCGTTGTTTAGGGGGTCAAAATTGCTCCAGAAGTTCGGGATCCGAAAAACTACTAAAAAAAGTAAATGTGAAATAAACAAGGAAACAAATGAAATCGACTAGAGATCTACATGGAATAGGTGGGTGGCCACCAATATCCACCTGGATCATTCCTCCCCCCTGTTGAAGCCCTGAAAATCGGGTCGACAACAAGGGGGATACCCACCCGGTCTGGACCTTGGTTGGCAGCTCCTTATCCGTTTGGTATAGCAGGTCCGACTGGGGATAACGGGACCAATTTCCCGATCTGGGGGTGTGTGTGTGTGTAGAGTTGAATAATGTTGATATAAGAGTACTTTAAAGCTAATCTAATTCAAATTCTTAAACTAACTCTATGCTATTGTAATCTAATGAGAAACAACACATCTAATCTACGCTAACCCGAGATGTATATCTTCTATTAGGCGATCTAAAGAGATTTCAAACAATAACTGGTAATAAAGATCATTCAGCTATCATAAGAATAGAAATCATTCAAGATAAACCACTTTGCATAAGAAGTTAGGCAAAATAGTTGTGAATAGCATATCGCATAATAAGCTATTCATATGTCAGACATAAACAATATGACTCCACCGTACAGAAGTGCCAAATGGAAACCCATACATTCATGCATTAACATATAAACCACTGAAAATATAAATCACTTCAGATATAAGCAGGAAATGTCCAAGGATAAAATGTCATTATGACTGTTCCACTCATAAGCTTCAACAACAATGATTTATCTCTCCTGCTCTAACATCTCTAAGAGTATAGAATTTGCAACATCAGTAGCAGATATCAAATGCAAACATAATAAACCTTGATCCATCCATTCATCAAAACCACCTCCGAGGGCACAAAAGTGCATGTTCTGAGGACGAGTTTTTGACAAATCTCTGGACCCTTCTCTAAATGCCTGAGAAGGGTTTAAATAATGCTAGCTAATTAACTTGATTACATAAATTTAGGATCCGGTTTTCAAATGACTGTCCTTCTGATAAAGAAAAACTATTTCTAAAAATTGAATGACTCTGAACTATTTCTGTATTTTCTCCTTAGTGTTGTAAGCATGCAACATTCGACTGGGAAGAGTTGGTTGGTTGCCTTCCCCTTTCGTGTGTGCTATAAAAATAGAAGTAACAAGCGCTGACACCACTTTCTGGTAAACTATAAGATATTTTAGAGAATCTTCCTCTGACTAGGTGTATTCACTGCGTGTATACTTGGTAATAACTCAAATTTCCCTCAAACTGATTCTTCTTTTTCTATTTCAGTTTCCAGCCTTGCGAACGACTGGACGAGTTAAAGACTTTACTCTCTGAACAATTCTCTGGATCGAAAACTGCCTCCGTTCTTTATTCTGGGCTTTTTTGGTGTGTAAGCTTTAGGGTTTTTTGTAATCATGCTGCTTTTGTGCCCCTTTGATTCTGAGCTTTAGATGACCTATCGACATCAGCATCTATTGAGTGATACTCTAGAATCTGTGGTCATATCGTATGCGGCATCCTTTTCTGAAGGGATTTCTTTTCTGTTCTCCGAACATTGGCGCTTTCCCCTTTTCCTTAGATGTTTCCTGCACATTGCTACATGTTATTTCTTGTTTTATAGTTTACGCAAAGGAAAAGAGTAATGGTAATAAAGATTGACATGAAAGCTTTAAATCTTATGTATGCATAATTATGACACTCATAGCAAACTGACCCTTCGAAAAACAAAAAGTTGTCATCCCTGGATACTTTAGCGTACAATCATTAATTTCTTTTTAAGGCACGCGCTTAATTTTGGTTAATGGACATCTTTCCTTGAATACTGCGCTGAGGAAAATTCGTGTTCATCACAGATCGCAGATCGCATTATAGCATCGCGGTATCGCAGATCACAGAAATTAGTCATTGTGTGCTACTTTACGCGATGTTGCGATATGCGACGTCGCATATCGGCCGTCAGAGATCTCTTAAGTTTTTCATTTAAGAGCGCTTCATAGTGAATGCGATGCGATGAATTTCGCATCGCTTATTCGTAGTTTATTATGCTCATAAAAAAAATGTTTCATTCTTTTGTCGCGATAAAGTTTTAGGGAATAAAAAACAAAAATGTTCATAAAACTATTTGTTTGAATTTTTATTAAGGGTCCCCGTATGCTTGGTGTTATTGCTAATATCGAACAAAGAGGGGGGTTTTTTGGTGGCCACAACACCCCCTTAGGAAGAAATGGTCCCCATTGCATGCAAAGCCTCCATGAGGTGAGGAAATTTATGTTGAACTTGGTCCCTAGTGACCTACTTACCTTGGTGTAGGAGTTCGCTAGCTTTGACAACCCGATATAGTTGGATCTTCTGTTGGTGAGTGTTCTTTCCCTATGTTTCCATAATCCGATCAGTTGTGGCCTATTCCATGAAGTCTAGGTTTAACTCTGATGGTGTGAGATGTTCTGCAATGTCTGATGTGTCCAGTAATGGTGGGAAGTATGGACGAAGGCGGTCCACATTTAACACTAGGTGTAAGCCAGGGAATGGGGGAATACTGAGCTCAAAATCATTATTTCCCACAGCCTTGGTAATGGTGTAAGGACCATATCGGGGTGGTCTGATCTTCTGATGGGATCTGGTAAGGCGTTCTTTCTGCAAATGCAACCAAATTTTGTCACCCACCTGAAACTTGTGTGGCACCCGATGTTGATCATGTCACTACTTGTACTTGGCATTTGACTTTTCCACGATGTCGTGAACTTGCTGGAGGATGTGTTGGATGCATTAAATAAATTTGGTCACTTTCTCAACCTCAGACATTACATGTGTGTATTTTGTCTATGTAGTCATGTGAGTTATGGCAACATCAATTGGACACAATGGTTGAAATCCTAGACCCACTTGGAAGGGATTGCAACCAATCGAGTTATGGAGAGATCTATTATAACTGTGTTGCAGATATGGAAGACTCATACCAGGTTCGAGGATGCTTGGAGTTGTACATGCAGAGTATGTGCACTATCATCCTATTGACGACCTCCGTCTGAATGTTAGTCTGAGGATGGAAGCCAGTCGACTTGGTGAGCTTGGTGTTCAATAGTGTCCCGAGGCTTGACCAGAATGTGCTCAGGAACCTACTATCCCGATTTGATATAATGGTTTGCAAGATCCCAAAATGTACCCATACTAGTTCAAAGAAAAGTTTAGCAGTGTCCTATGTCGTGATACTCTTCTTGTAGGTCGCCAATATATTCATCTTAGAAAATATGTCCATGACCACGAATACACAGTCATTACCATGCTTGGTAGAAGGGAGACCAGACATATAGTTCATGGAGATGGATTCCCACAACTAGCTGGGAGTAGGCAGAGGAGTGTACAGGCCTTGCTTCTTGATGGTTGGCTTGGTAATGGCATAGTTAGTGTAGGATCATATATATTTCCCAACATCCAGTCAAAGTTTGGGCCAATATAAGTACTTTTGTAGTACAGCCACATTTTTCTACATACCAAAGTGTCCTGCGACCCGACTGTAGTGTGCCTCCCAAATCATCTTGGCATGCTCGCTTGAAGGAACAGAATGGTGGCCCAAGTAGCATAATAATGTGTCCTAGAGGTGGAAATCAAGAAATTTATTTCCATCTACTAGCATCTGGTATGTGGAGGTGAACTCTAGTTCATTTTTATATAGTTGCATCCATGCATAGGTCTCATGACCACAAGTGTTGAGCACAATGGTCAATATTGGAACTTGGGCCAGTTGAGGTAGTCTGCAACATGATTGGTGTTGCCCTTTTTGTATGTAATGTTCAAGTGTAATTGTTGCAAATATGTATACCACTTCTAATGGAAATCATTCTGCAACTTCCCTTGTGTCTGTATAAATTGAAGATGTTGGTGATCAGTGTGGATGACCATCTCCTTCCTCAAAATGTAGTGCTTCCACTATCGGAAAACCTATACAATGGAATACATCTCTTTATCATAGGTGGGGTGCTTCCTAATTGTATCGGAAAGTGTCTCACTATGATAGGCCATTGGATGCATGTGTTGGGTGAGGACTGCACTGATAGCATAGTCTAAGGCGTTTGTCTTGATTTCAAATGGTTGCTGCAAGTCTGGTAGTGTGAGTACTACTGTAGAGCAAAGACGGTGCTTCCACTCAACGAATGCCTTCTATTGGGACTCAGACAAGGAAAACTTTGCTTTCACCCTGTCCTTAGTAATATGACTCAAAGGCCAAGTAATATGGGAGAATCCAAACATGAGCCTTCGATAAAAGTTTGCAAGGCCCAAAAAGATGTGAAGCTCCATTAGAGTGGTCAGGCCTAGCCAATCCTGAATGACTTGGATCTTAATCAGGTCCACATGCATGCCATGCTCATCTATGATGTAACCCAAGTATTAGACCTGGCTTATGCCAAAGGTGCATTTCTCCAATTTGTCACACAGTTTGTGTTTTCGAAGGCTTTGAAGGGCCTGTTGAATGTGTTTTAGGTGTTCTTCCCAACTCTTGTTGAAGATGAGGATGGCATCTAGATAAACCACCACAAATGATTTGGTGAAGGGCCACAGGATGTCATCCTTTAGCCGCATAAAAGTAGCAGGGGAATTTGTCAACCCAAAGGGCATAACCAACCATTCAAAAAGGCCTTCCTTAGATTTAAAGGTGGTCTTCCATACATCTACAGGCTCTATTGGAACCTGGTGATAACCAGAGTTTAGATAGATCTTGGTGAAATACTTGGCCCTCTTGAGTTGGTCCAGCAGGTCATCAATCCATGGGATTGGATACCTATTCCTGACAGTGATTTTGTTTAATGCCTGATAATCAATGCAAAGCCTCCAGGTCCCATCCTTCTTCTCTACAAGCACAATCGGGCTCCCATAAGGAGAGGAACTTGGTCAGATGTGCCCTTTTTTTATCAACTCCTATATTTATCGCTTGATCTCTTCGTTTTCTAGAATATATTATCCCATTGGGTAGAGGTTCTCTAGGATTCAGATTGATTGAATGCTTGACCTGACAATGCAAGGGTGCCCCTATGGGTGAGGAGAAGATGTCCTTATATTCTTCCACAACCATATCCACCTACTTCTGCTGCTTGGAGGAACCCTTCCCAGGGCCCATGGAAGTGGCCATGACCTTCCCCTTACTTTGAGAGTGAATCAGAAAGAAAGCAAATTTCCCAATTTGGGAGATGACCTTACTGCATTTGTTAGCAGAGATCAAAGAGATGGCAGTAGGTGGGGCTACCTCCAGTATCATGTATAGATTAGTACCCAAATAAATAATAACAAAGTGAGGTTTATACTCATATACAACATGTCGCTTCCATAAGTATGGTTTTCCTAGTAATACATCACAAAATTCAAGAGGAGCAACATCACACAGTACCTCATCCGTGAAGGGCTTGATGTTGCAGGGAAGGCAACATTGCTAGCTAAGACGAAGATCTTGTCCTTGGTGAAGCCACCCGATGGTGTACGGTTGCAGATGTGTCGTAGTTGGTAGGACCAGCCTATTCATGACCTCTACTGAAATGAGGTTCTTTTAGATGTCTTTTTCGACGTTGAACTGCAGCAAAGAACCCTTCACCCACATATGTGAGTGGAATAGGCGCTCCCCATCTTCTGGATCTTCAGGCTCAATCTTCTGGATCTTGGTGGTGGCCACAGTGGCACTGAGCTCCATGTCAATTATTTGCTTCCCTTTGTCATTCCCCTTATCGGATTCTAACTCAAAGTCAGAACCTACATCAAACTCAGAAGCCTTAAGCTCGGCCACTGGTGACTTCTTAGCTCGACACTCACTTCTGTTGTGAGTGGAGCTCTTATGGAACTCACATCAATTTCTCGTGTCCTTCTTTGTCTTCAGGGTGTTGTTCTTTGCTTGCGGCTTCGGTAGGTTATCCTAGGTCGTTGTGCCTTGGCTTCTCCCTTTGCTCTGTGACTTGGGAGCATCCTTCCCTTGCTTCAAATTTGCAGATCCAAATTCTCGCTTTTTCTGTTTAAGATTTGGCTCAAATTTGACAGCGTATCGGTACGTCATTCTGACTGAGGAGATGTCTAGGAGCTCCATCTCATCCTTGATGTACCTATGTAGGCAGTCATGGTACTTGAGTACCAAATGTTTCTGATAATCCTTAATACCCAACTTCATGCAAAGGGTATGAAAAACATTGGTAAACTCTGGCACATCTCGGTCCTTTCACTATTACAGTATGGTCCACTTTATGTATTTATCCTCATAGCTCCTAACAAGGTAGTACTGCTCCTTGATGATGTCCTGGAACGAATCCCAAGTGGGTCTGGCCGAAAATAGTGAGGGTGTACTTTCATCCTTCTTCTCACAGTAGGTTTCTCACCAGTCCTTGATGTGGCGGGTGGCTTTGAGAAGAGCAAAAGTAAATTTTTCCCCACTAGAAAAATCATGAACAGAAAAATATCCTTCTAGCAGATTTAACCATTTATCTACAGTGTCTGCATCTATTTGACCCTCAAAAATGGGAATGTCAAAGTTAACATGTACCTTAAAGGGTGTGGTGCTTCCAGAGTAGTTTTTGGAAGTAGATGCATCGACCTTGGGTAGTCGCTGAAGCATATAGGAAACGTTGTCCATCATTGCGTTCCTTTGTCGCTTGAGGGCCTCTTCGAGCAAGATTTTAAAAGGATCTCTTGCCCCCTCATCTTTTTTTTCTCCACAATGGGAGGTCATTGGGATTTGTGAGGCTGGTATTGGAAAGGTTTGACCAGTTCAACCCCTAACTCCTTATATCCCAACCTTGTTGGGGATATGCAAAGAAAAATAGAGAAAGAACATATCGCTTTGATACCTCTAGTCTCAATTTAAGTAGGAATGCAACAAATTAAAGATATGACTAGAAATACAAAGATGCAGTAGAAATAACATTTCATTTCATTAATGTCAAATACTGAAATATGCTTACAAACATAATGGAAATAAGACTAGCTCAGGTGATGGTAGCTTATGTCTGAGAAGAGATGTGGTGGCTACATGCCTCTGAACTGTGTTATAATGAGGCTCAAGGGCCTATTTATTATTGAAAAACATGTGAAAACCATAAACAACCAGAACCCTAACCCCAGGAGATGTAACGCCAAGACTTTGCAGACCCCATTGGGATTAGTTGGGCAACCAACTTCTCGAGGCCATAACTTGGTCATACTATCTTCATTTGGCACGTAGATACCTTGTTGGAAAGGTCTATCCAAGTACTATAGGTTTTTCTCCAAGCTCGCGCCTATTTTATGACCTTGCAGCATACCTAAAAAAAAATGTTGTTTAGGGGGTCAAAGCTGTTCCAGAAGTTCGAGACCTGAAAAACTACTAAAAATAGTAAATGCTGAAATAATAAAGGAAACAAATGAAACCAACTAAAGGTCTAGGTGGAATAGGTTGGTGGCCACCAATATCCACCTAGATCAATAAGAAACTCATTTAATTATCCCATTTATTTACTTATGATTTTAATTATCTCATCCTTTATAATAATAAAAAACTCTTTATTTTATAGGAGATTTTGAGGGAATACGATCCTCATGGTGTGACTATGGCAGTCGACATTGGTTGTAGTGTTGATGCTTCACCTGTGACTGATGCACTATTCACTAAGCCTTTTACACCCACCAAAACACACACTCTAGGATTTGCACCCCTTGAACAACATACACCAGGATCTACACATGATGTTGTGGATGAGAGCGTAATCCCATCACAAGTTTTGAAGCGATATTTCCTCGATCTTCCCTTCTTACTAGCACAAGAATACTATCAATTACATTTTTGGTAGATGAGCACCATGTCCCCATGAAATTAGAGAAGCTTCTAGGTATTTAAGAAGTGTCTTAAATATTATGTACAATCTAATTGAAATTTTCATATAGTCTGTGATTATTTTAAACTAATGATAATATAGTTTTGGTGGAAATGATGTATTCTATAGGCACATGTATGACCTAACCTTCAAACTCTTTGGACCCATCATTCACACAAACTAGAAATCCCAAAGTTCCAAGTTCAAGGATCAACTTATGAACAAGATGGTTGACATGTTTGGTGAGGATACCTTCAACAAAACTACAGTTACCTCCAAGGCAATCTTACACTTAAAACATCTATGGGAATACTATAGGGTTCATTTGGAAAATACCAAGTCCTTTGAGGTCCCTCCAGTGATTCCAAAGTGGAGGGGAAATCCCTTGTGGCAGATGCAAACGAGAAGGTGCTTTGAAAAGAAGGGAAGACACCACCCAAACCAGGAAGGTATGAGGCAATTTTAATAATCTAATTATGATGCTTTATCATCACTGCAACATCTAATTAAGTTTTTCAATATTTTCAATATAGGTTCCCATATACATCCAATGCCACGAAGGTTATCATTTTCATCCAAATTATAAATTCTTTACAATTTTAATTTAATATCACAGAAGAAGAAAAATTCATGTTCTCAGGCAAAATTGCAAGGGTCACAATTTAAAGAGGCTCCAATAGAAGAAGAACTCAATCTTGCTTTCAAGTGTGGCTATCAAGATGTGGTTGAATGTAGGACAAGCTTGGGTTCTACACAGTGTTCCAACACCCAACTTGACACTCAGGTAAATAAAAGCAACAAAGAGCATTATAAAGTATTACATGTACAATCTATTATGGTTATTATTTTTTGTCATAAAGTAATGTGCTTGATTCTAAAAAGTAGGAAAGAAATGTAGATACAACACATGAGCCTAGTGATAGTGGAGAACATCTTGAAACTAATGTTCAGTGCAGTACTAGAGGCATTTCATGTGTTATAAAAAAAATAGTATGGATTACCAATTAAAATATTTAAATTAAAATGGTGTATTAATTATAACATTTATTGTTTCTACTCCAGAGAATGTACAAGATGAGGCCAGACAAGAGGAGGAAGATATGGCCACATTTGAAGTTACATAGCATCCCTCCACTATCGAAGTAGGTAAAGAATGCTCTACTACTCTTTTTATTAATAAAATAATTGTAATAATAATAACTATAAACATGAATTTAACATTTCTTTATTATTGTGGTTGATTCTCCACCCCCCTTGGAGTAGCGTAAACGTGTGACCAAGTCAGGAGCAAGGCATAAAGAGCCCATAACATCTAAAGGGAAATATTATGTCCTTGTGAAATACTTAAAAAGGAGAAAGAGATCAAATAATAAACTATTGTACTTGTTTATTTAGAGACAGGTTTTTTAGCACCACATTTTTTACTGACGGGTTGAATGCCTCATGGAATGTGCACTTGTAACTTTTTACTATCTTAATAAAAAGTAGTGATTTTTTTTGTTGGAAAAATTTAGAACGATCTTGTTTCATATTATGTATAAAAAAAATGATAAAATTTATTGAAATGAAATAATTTGTGAATGTAAGAATGAATGTTTTTTATTTGTTTATTTATGTATCTTAATGTCTTGCTTTCAACTATTTCATCTTGTCATCATCAATCCAACCTTCCTAGACATTCAGCTAAGCAAATCTTCCCCAAGAATGTGATTACTTTGACCTTTAGGTTATCTTTTCACACTACTACTAAAGATGAGCACATCTTGACTTCATAGTTCCCTATCATTGAGCTTCCCTCAATATTTTTCATATAGTTGAATTTGCTTCAACTCATCATGAATTCCTGCAATATTTTTCCAAATAGAAAAACAATATGTTAACCAAATAACCAATAAAAATATTAACATTAGACTTACCTCGTCATTACAACTTTCTCATCAACATTCTCATGATCCATCTCCACTTGAATCTTCATTCTTGCATCAGAGTGCCTAAGGATCGAACTTGATTACAAAGTTACCTTTTTCTTTTGATGTTTATTCGAGAAAGTTTTAGCATTTTATTCATTCTAGAATAATCCAAATTCATCCTTTTAGGCATCAAATGAAAGATTCATCATGCATAATTCAAAGCCAACCATTTTTTACAGTATTTTGTGTATATGAATCATAGCCCAAAGTTATTTAAACAAGAATTCAGTTTTTCATATAATCATCTAGCTTATATGAGGAATTTTCAATATAATCCTTTATTCAAAAGAGTAAGGCTATCACTAGAAATTTGTGTTTCCTAGAAGGTCTAGCTGGCATGAAATCAATGGAATATTCCATAATGAGAAGGTGTCCACTAAATTTGATGTTAGTAATGCAATATCATTATTAATATAACACCTTAACTCTCGTCAGCTTAAGAAGACTTATACACATTATTTCTTACTCAAAAATATTAGTTTATTTTGAGCAATTTAAGCATTTGTCAGTGGACACCCAACTTTTGATCGATGGGGATAAATGACTTGTCTTCATGATAAACTTTGTTATGCACATATTTATTGGTGTATTTCACTATTCTCCATATCCATCATATGAGAACATTGTTGTTATTGTGATTTCACAAACCATTTCTTCATTGACCTATGTAAAGTCTTGTTTACTCAGGTTTTGACTTTCGACGAATTGTTCGTTGTTATATATGATCTAGTTGGTCATATATAAAGAGCGGAGAAAGGGATAGAGTTGGCCATATCTATCCTTGGTTGGAGCAGAGCTAGCCTAACATAAAAATATATAGGGGTTGGGTGGGATTATTAATGGTTGGCATGACCGAAGCCCAGTCGATCCTTCTCCACTAGAGTCATCCATATAAAAATATAGGGGGGCCTAACTGACTCTAGTTGGATCTGAGAGTCCCTCGGATTAAATTATATTTTTTTTAATGCTCAAGTACCCATCAAATATTCAACTTTAAGTTGTACCCATCAAATATCCGACTCCACAATGATGGAACAAACCAGCGGATATTCGACTTTATATCGACGGAACAAACTTTCGGATCCATAACACTCTTGTCACACTAAACTATTATAATTTTGCTTATCTAATGCTAAAGAATCAAAGATCTGACTCCAAAACGATATAACAAATTGTCATATCTCATCGCACTAGACCAATATGACATTGATTATCTGACACCAAATATTCGACGAAACAAAGGTGTTGGCCTTGAATATCTTACTTCAAAGCATCGGATGTTGAAACTCATTCTTGGCATCTTGGGTGGTGGATATCCAAATTTAAGACCGTCACATATTTGACGTATGTTGGCATCACAAAACTACCTGCAAAGTGTCGGATGATTAAACACATTTCTTACCATATTGGGCATTGGATGTTCTGTTGCATTTAATTATGCAATAAGTTATTTCTCCACGATCTCATGCCTAGTTGAGATCACTAAACAAAAAAAACAATGGCTAAGACAGTCTATAACAATCCCCAATCCAGATGGCCATGAATCTAGTTTCAATGCAATTTCTAATGCTACAAAGTGTGAGTAAGTACCTTGCCTCCTCACAGGTTGATGAAGGGTCATGGGCCTGTTGCAGAATCACTACGCTGCAATCAAGTGATATCTCTCATCCACTCTCAATCCAAAGTCTTCCAACAAAGGATATCCTCTCCTCAATATTGTAGTATGGTATCCTCTCCCAATACAACAGAGCTCTCGCACTATAGTTTGGACACTTTGATATTACCCCCTTTCCTCTTGGTGGGATTATAAAGGCTCATTCCATCCTTTGGGAGAATGTATCTAGACACCTAGGGGGTTGAGTAGTTAGGAAACTTATACAATAATGGATCCCTAGCCAACTCATACACAAGTGGGTCAAGTTGATCTCTAGGAATGACAGACTCTAGAAATATTTTTCACAATTATGAGTTTTTTCTCAATTGTGAAATAATTATTATCTCTCAAGTTGAATCCCCGAGTATCCACAGTAATAATCATACTTGTAAATGTTTCAAATCCCAACAAGGATCCATCATCAGGACAATTTCTGAATGATGATAGAAGAAGAGCTATATTTAGAGGATAAATAGTAAAAGGATAATTTGATTTTAAGGAGATGAGGTCAGCTTTAAAAAAAAAAAAAAAAAATCCCAATTTTTTTCATAATTATTTAATCATTTTCTTTTAGTTATATTATAATCTTAAATTGTATTTTATATTATTATTAAAAGATCCTTTAGTTTTTTATTAATTATTAATAGTTTTCTTATTGATGATGTTGATGATTAATATCCACTGAGACCAAACTTTGGTCTATCGGAGCTAAAGAAACGAATTATTTAGTTTGATTTAAGATTTTATTCCTATGCTCAAAAACCTTGGAGAGAAGCCTCCTGAGCTCACTATAATTTTGACAACATAAAAGGCTAGGAAGGTCACTATTGCAACAAATATTTTGAAACTGAGATCTATTGTGAAAGAGGAAGTGATTTTCATCCTCGATGTTCGTATTCTCACAGAGATGGCAGAACCTTTTCATCCATCGTGTTTTAGGAACTGCCAAACGACCTGTTTCACTATGGAGCTCATGAGAGTTCGTTCTAATCTTGGCTATATTAATTTTCTTCTTTGAGCTAGTTAAAATAGAGAGATACTTTTGATCTTCTAGGGTGGGGTTGATGACCTCCTTATAATATCTTAATTTTCTTTTAGCTGCTAAATCTTTCTCACACCTCATTTTTTCTTTGAACTTAGAAGTAGCAATATTTTTAATGTTATTAATGTTTTGCAATGCAACATTCTTGTCGATCTCCCAATGGTTTAACCAGGCCCTAGTGTCTTTATACCAACCTCATTTGAGCCTTAGGTGGTTTTGGCTAGAATTTAAAGCTAACTTAGGAAGTCTATGGTCTCTTATGTTATTGAGTTTGTGCTTGTACAACATAAGCCTAGTCATAGCTAGGCTCTCGATAGAGGAAAGACCCACTTCTATAAGGAGAATAGGATAGGGTGTGTTGCTTTTAATTTTGAGGTTATACGTTATAAAACGCTTCTAGATTTGCTCAATATTTCTTCAGGATTCTCTAGAGATGCTACAACCCCAAACCTCACATTCATATAAGATAACCAAAGTGACTAAAGTTTTAAAGAGGAACTTCTTTCTATCCCACATTATGAGGTTTGCCATTTTACAATTATTTTCAAGACCAAAATAAACTTTCCATACCCATTAATCCTTTTCTCAATGTTATAGTTTCAGTTGAGCTTGTGATGAATATCAATTCCTAGGTACTTGTAGGAAGACACTTCCTCCAAGTAACTATTGTCATACATAAAATTAGCATAAGTGTCCTTCTTGGATTTTATAATCATAACTTTTGTTTTGTCAGTGTTAATGATCATACCCATGGTAGAGAAGAAATCCTTAAGAAGTATAAGTTGCTTATCAAGATCAGATGGGCACCTTTTGAGAAGAACAATATCATCAGCGTAGAGAAGAAGGATGATGACTATCCCAACTAAGATCATGCCAGCACATCCTGCTTCCTCTAAACAACCTTCTAGCTTGTCGATGTAAATGCCAAACAGGGTAGGGTAGAAGGGGCAACCTTGTTTAACTCCGATCTTACACTTAATATCTTTCGACCACCCCTCATTGCTCTTTAAGTTGGCAATTACATTCTCGTATAACCTTATAGCGGCAGCTCTCAACTCAAAAGGAGCCTTTAGCTCTTCTAATATGTTCCAAAGGTTGTTTCTAAGAACCGTATCGAAAGCCTTTCTAAAGTACACAAAGCAACAAAAGAGATTGGATTTATCATTGCTGCATTCCTCCACAATGATCCTAAGCATAATAAGGTGGTATGTTGTTGAGCACTTCTTTCTAAAACCTGATGGCCTTTAGCCCGCTTACCTTCACTTTCAAGCCATATGCTCAACTTCCTTTTCAAAATAATACCATATAACTTGGCTAGGAGAGGGTTGATCATAATTGTCCGATAATTAGAGGGGTTATTTGTATCCCCACTTTTAAAAATATGGATAATAGGGGTTATTTATTATCCTTAAATTCTAA
>APFE031315298.1:45237-107694 GCA_000404065.3 Pinus taeda | reverse complement strand
ATTTGACATTGAAATAAAACCTACAAAACTGATAAAAGGGCAAGGTTTGGCCAAATTAATGTCTGAAACAAATTTCCAAGCCTTGGACATCAACCAACTGGACAGTGAACCGGAGCTGGCAACTCCAAAGATCAATGTAGCCTTTGAACAATCTCTGTGGTATTCTGATATCTGTTATATATTGCAAAACCTGTGTGCTCCCCCAGGATTGTCCAGGACCAAATGTAGGTTCTTAAAAATGAAAGCCTCAAGATTTTGTTTAATAGAGGGCAATTTGTTGTGGAAAAACCATGAGGGTATATTGTTAAACTGCTTAATTGAAGATGAGGCTAACAATGTCATAAAAGAATTTCATGCAGGTGATTGTGGTGGACATTTGTATTGGAAGTCCACTGTGGATAAAATACTGAGGGCTGGTTACTATTGGCCCACTTTGTTCCATGATGTAAAAAATTTCACCACCTCATGCCATAAGTGTCAAATATTTGAGGGAAAGAGAAAATTACTACCACTCCCTTTGAGGCCTATTGCAACAGAAAGACATTTTCAGCAGTGGGGTTTGGATTTCATTGGGGAAATTCATCCCTCATCCTCAGGCCAGCATAGATGGATCCTCACAGCTACAGACTACTTCACCAAATGGATTGAGGCCATCCCATGTAGACAGGAAAATGATTCAGTAATCATTCAATTTTTGGAGAACAACATATTGTCTAGATTTGGTTGTCCCAACAAGATAGTAACAAACAACGTTGTTGCTTTCAGATCCAAGAAAATGGTGAATTTCTGCCACAAATTTCATATTACTTTGGGTCACTCCATCGCATACTATCCTCAAGGAAATGGCCTAGCTGAATCATCAAATAAAAGCCTGATAAACATCATCAAGAAGGTGTTGGAAGAAAATAATAAAAATTGACATAAGAAACTTGTGAATGCCTTATGGGCAGATAGACTAACAACCAAGAGATCCATTGGTGTCAGCCCATATAGTAGTAGTCTATGGATTAGAAGCCAAATTTCCTTCATCACTAGGGGTTCCTGTTATGAAACTTCTTCAAGAAATTCAAGCTGAGCCTAATGACATACAAAGAAGGGTCAATCAGATAATATGTTTACAGCAAACCAAAGACCAAGTTTATAACAGAGTACAAATTCTCCAAGAAAAGTTTAAAAAGGCTTTTGATAGAAGGACTAAGGCTGAGGATTTCAGCGTAGGTGACAAAGTCCTCAAGTAGGATTCAAGAAGGGAAGATAAAGGAAAACATGGGAAATTTGATTCTCTTTGGAGAGGACCCTTTATTATCCAAGCAGTCCAAGGAAACAACACCTACTTCCTAAAAAATCTGGATGAAACTGACTTAAATGAAGGTCCTGTCAATGGCAAGATGTTGAAGCATTATTTTGACTATTTTCCATACATATAGCAGGGTCTTTTTCTCCTGTACATAATCAGTTGTATATATTTTCTTTCAGCATACAAATAGTTCAGTTCAAAAGATTACTATAAATAAGCAAACAAAAGCTTTATATTCCAGAAGTGCCACAGAGGTGATAGCCTCCAGTTTTGAAGTACCAAGAGAAAGTTTTCAAGTTTTGGAAGGAGCAGTCAATGGCCAAGGCATTCTGACCTGCTGTTCTTGGTCTTTCAAAGGAAAAACCATCCCCAAGTGGAGCCACTGTTAGATACCTATACCAATAGGTTTCATTTTTAATGATTGGCAAAGGAAGTGCCAATATGATCTACTTTGGTGATGCAAAGATCTCATATTCTTATGGAAGAAGTATACTTGTTTTGGTTGATGCTGCCCTACTTCTAGATGGGTGATCCAACAGCCTAAGCTGGGTCATGCCATGTTTCAATTTTTGTTATAGATTAGAGAAAGAAACCTGTCTAAACAGCTCAATCTTGGCAGGTAAAGTAGATAGGTAGTGAAATAAGGTTCCCAACTGTTTAATCTGGGACCTTCGAAGCAATAAGGGTAGCTTTAGATAGAAGATCAAAAGAAAGCCAAAGGAAAAGAAAAGGCACAAAAGGGTTTGCAAATCTAAAGTGCACCCTCCTTGGAGTAACAAAAATGCTAGGCAATAGAGTGGGTAGGTTGAGGGGGTTGCAGAAAGTTTGGTTCATGGATTGCATTGCCTAAAGCAAGGTAAACATGGTGCCATACAAAATGGCAATTTTGTACAGTCTTGCAGAAGCTAAGGACAATGGTCTAACTCAAATCACCCCTATCACATTCATAACTTACATCCCTATGCCACCCATGTACACAAAGAAAATCAAAGTATTTTGTTGGTTCTAGTTTCTTTAATAGACACATTTCTTGTGCAAAAATTCTTTTCATTTTGATCTACTTCCCCAAAACTAAGTTAATTTCATAAAAAGAACTTAGTATTATACCTCCCTCATCCACCCCCTTTTCATCCATATTAACTACTAACCTATCATTATGTAACTCCCTATACCCCCTATTCCCCCTATTACTATGTAAAACTTGGCAAAAAACCCAAAAAATCTATGTATCCCCTTCCCCGAGCATTATAGCTCTATTTATGACTTTGAAGGTCTTCAAGCGCTAGAACATTTAAGCGCAACCCAAAGAGCGCCAAAGAATTAATCCAAGGGATTAATCCGATATTTTCTCGAATTAATAGCCTTAAACCCACTTTGTAAATGAACCTTTGGAAAAACCCATTTAACCCGTAACGCTGAAAAAACCCGAAAACCACACTTTTTCCAAAGTTCCGCTAGGCGCGAATTTTAGAAAAAATTATATTTTATCCTTCCCCACAGTCCGTATTACCCGCGCATCTTATCAATCTGTCGACCGTCAGATCTAGCCCTTCCCATCCGACGGCCCACATGATATCAGACGGGCATCCGCGACCGAAAGATACCTTCCGAGAAACTGTCAGAGGGTGACGTCAAGCCTCTGCCACGCGTCACCCTTATATTCTCTCGGAGCGCCCTCTGACAATGCCGCGACCGTATGGAAGGCGGTCCGAGAAAACTTGCTTACCACTCTGCAAGACCGCTTGCCCATGCCATCGCCACGCCCGCCCACGTCACTTCCACTTGGCGCCCTGTCAAAACTCCCGACCACCAGAGCTCCTACAGGTTTGCCACCTATGCAATCCCCGTGGACCACTCACAGACTGCCACGTCAATCGGTGACGTCATGCTGACGTCACCCGACCTTGACCCCACCTGATGATGTCATGCTGACGTCATCCAAAAAGCGCGCCAATAACCCAAAAGTCCATATTTTAGCCGATTTTCGCGTTTTTTCTCATTTTCGCTGAAAGAAATATTGCTCTCCTCTGCATGAAAATTACGTCCATCTGCCGCCAACCTGCTGAAATCGACCTGAAGAATGTTGCCGCCTACAACCCGCCTGTATTTGTCACCATTGCCGGCAATTCACCAGGTATTTACCCAGAGCATCCCTTCAGAGCTAAGTTATGTCCATACTTCTCCGGAACTAAATTTACAAGAGTAAGACAACCTGTTTTTACCAGCAAATCCCCAGAAAAACAAGCATTCCTCACAGGTGCAGGGTCGAATTTCACCTGCTGAACCCATATACAGTCACCCTTCCCCAAATTCCCACTCTATCCGCGCATTCGTGGACTGTAAACCTAAAAGGCATAATTCACAAAGAAAACAAAGTTGCCAGCTCCTGCAATCCCTCAATTAACTCTTGTTGAGCATTCTGCACCATTGTCACCACAGTTGCCTCATTTACCCTTACAATTGGCTTTACTTCTGCAAAATTAGCCCTCTGTGGTCTCCTACCCGCTAAAACCAGTTCAGCACCAAGTCATAACTACTGCCTTACGGAACCCAATATCTGATATGTCAACCTCTGAATGCCACACAGAGAGCTAGAGTGGAAATCCTAGGTGATAAGATACCAGAGTTAGACTCCATGCCCATGACAGCCAAGTTCAATATTCACCTGATGAATGAATTAAAGGCCCAATATCTCAGTGGGGCTGACACCTTAGGAATTTGGGATTCCCACATACCCATTTACAACCTCCCTCAAGTAAGTGTCCTCCCAGACTTGATAAAACAATGCATGTCGAGCTATGACCCCCATCAGAGAGCCATCCTCAACCCCTCAGGCTCAGTATTTTTCCATATCACCCCTGAGGCCATCAATGAAATTTTCACTTTCACACCACAAAACCCCTAACTCCTCTCTCCATCCATGATTTGATAACAAAAGGGGGCAAGTTGTCCAGTGATCAGGTTGCCAGGGTTAATAAATTGTTTATTCAGCCTCAATATCAATCTATGACCACTGCCCTTCCCATAGCATATCCATATCTTAATGACCTGGGCAAAATGATGGTAGATTTGATCAGTTACATCCTGGGTTATGGGACATATGAGGATGTGGATGAAACCATTATGGCAATGCTGTCCATTTTCTCCCCAGGGATGCCTCCTGCTGTACATTATGACTTTGCCACTTTTATTGCCAACAAGATTCATGAGCAATTAATGAATCTGGAGAGGGAAAAGGTGTTTAAATACACCAGGTACATATACCATTTATTCTTGTTCTATCAGCCTGATGCCTTCCCTGTCCCTCTCAAAAAACTAGATGCCCAGGGAAGCCCAAGGTCAGTTGTGTTTTGGTCTTCAGTTTGCCATCTTCTGCCTTATTCACCTTACACCTACTGTGAATTTATTGATCTGTTCATTCATCCAGCTATGACCCTTTTGTTGGGTGTCCCTCCTCCCAGATTGACAGATGAAATGCAGAGAATTCTTCAACTCTCAAAGGCCTACAGCATTGGTGATTGGTACTTCTACCAACACCATACAGTAATTAGAGTATATGGCTGTGAGCTGAATCCCTATAGGCTACCGAGATATGTCCCTATGAGACTCTTTGCCCTAGAGTACTTCAGGCAGTTTGGAAATGCAGACTTTGTCCATTTCCAAAGTAAAAGCAAGAAGGTGCAACTAAAGGTGAGGAATCAGCTAGGCCCCTTTTTGTACAATAAGAAGGAGGAAGGATGGAAGGAAGGTGATAGGATTCTAGAGACCCTCAGACTTCAAACCAGTTTCAAGTGGGTGCCTTATGACCCCAATCACTTTATTTCCCTTAGGAGAATAAAATACAAATTGGGTGGCTATGTTCATGTGAAACTGCCTCACATCGAGAAGTATGCCAATGCCCTAAGCTGGAAAGAAGGCACCTTATAAGAGAGAGAAACAAGCAATCTTGAGAAAGAGGCTGACTTGGAACATTGTGGGCAGGTATCTTCCTCCTGTCAAAGGCAAATTGGAGTAGCTACCTCATCTTCCACAGCCCAGCAGCAAGTAGCCGAAATTGCCCAACAGGAAACAAATAAAGATAAGGGCAAGCAGGTGGAGCATGAACAACCACCTCCTACAACAGAGCAACAAACAGAGCAGCAGGTAGAAAAGGAGGTCGAACAACAACAAGAACAACAACAAGAACAACAACAAGAACCTCAAGAAGAGGGGAAGCCTATGCAGCAAGAACAAATGGCTGAAGCCCCAGCACCTACTGAGCAACAGGCTCAAGAGAACATGCCTTCTGAGCAAGAGAAGGCAGTGGAGACCTCAGTGCTCCAAACTCCACAAAAGGTGGAAAAAGGAAAGAAGAGGGACAAAGAGTAGGAGACTCCCCTTACTACGTCCACAAATCAAGGGGAGAAAAGGCAGAGATTAAATCCCCTCTATGAGGAAGAAATGCCTATGGGGCAATCGGTGATAATGGGCCCACCAAGCATGGAGGTATCTGCTAGTTCCTTTCAGCAGGAACAAGAGAGAAATCTTGGAGGAGAGGTCAGCTCCTCAAGTCATCAAAGGAAAGCAGAAGTAACCATCAAGCAATAGTTTACTGATATCAAGAGGAGAAATGAGCCACTCAGGCTCCAAATCTACAACCAGTTGCTAAAGATGACCCCTACAAATCAATAGAGGCTTATGTAAGCCTATGACATCTCATAAGGAAAAATGACCATGAGTCATTTCATGCCCACCACGGTGCAGCCACAGTCAGCTGCAGATTACATAAGAACCAACCTGGAGGTTCTTGCAAAAGACATTCACCCTATGGACCAAATAGAACTCCATAAGCAAACAGGCAAAATGGTCTATGCAACATTGGCAGACAAAGCAATGTTGGCAAAAAGGCTAGAAAACAGCCTAAACAATACAGCTGCCCAACTGGAGTTGGAGAAAGCATCCTCCCTGGCCAAAGACAACAGGATCAAGTCTTTGGAAGATATAATTATAGAGCTGGGGCATGACCCTAAGGATCCAAATGCCATACAGACGCTGCTAAAAATAAGAGATGTAGACCTTGCAGCCTTGAGAAAGAAGGTAAAGCTTCCAGCAACCATTCACCCCCAAACAGATGAGGTTGCTCAGCAAAAGCAAGAACAAGAGATAGCTACATTGCTGGTAGCACTGCACAAGCAACTAGTGCAGACAAAAGGGAGGCTAGAAGACACAGAGGCTGCACTGCAGGCAGCCCTACAATAGAAAGAGGGAGGCCAGACTTCGCAGTCCCCTCCAGAGGTTATTAACCTTGAGGAGCCTCCAAAGATCACTCCTCCTCCCACAGAAGCACCAGCACCAGCACCAGCACCATCAACATCTACAGCAGCACCAGCACCATCTACAGAGTAGGCTCCGAGCCTCGACATGCAGAAATTGTTGAATGAAGTCCAGGCCCTCGAAGCCCAGATGACAGTGCTGAATGGAGCTAAGGAAAATTTGGCCAAGTTCAATGAGAAGTATGATAAATCAAAGCAGAATGTGGCTGAGAAAGCGAGAGAAATAAAAACTCTCAAGGAAAGGATAAAAGAGTTGGAGAAAGAGCTCACCCTTGACAAAGTGGTGGCTGAGATCAGAACAGTTTTGTGGACCCACATTGGCCAATCAATAACGGACCAATGGCAATACATTGAAACTATTCATGAGCAAATGGAGCTCATAGGCAAAGCACAAAGGGAAGTACATAGAGCAAGGGCATCTCTAGGCAGTATGCATGAGATAGCCAGCAGAATGATCAACGTGCTCAATAACCGGACAGGTCCTCAGCTGGTAGCAATTGGGATCTCCAACAGGACAGAGACTATCCAGCTAATCAAGAGGGTCCTCACACTGAAAAGCCTAGTGCAGACATTGGACAGAAGAAGCCAGGACATGCAAATAGAGGTAAATAGGTTCATGGACAAATTTGCAGCATTACAGGGCAGAGGTCTTCCTAGCTTACTCAACAGTGCAGGAAAACTTCTATCACATGAGGTTTATGCAAAAAGGGTGAACACATTTGCCACCAATCAAATCAGTCAAGGATCAAGCACCTCACAGGAAACAGGGCCAGCATCTGGGCAAAGTCTTTATGAGAGAATAGAGAACTTGTTTTTTATTATGAATGAGATCAGCCATTTGTTTGAAGTGCCTCCTAACTTCTACAAATACACAGAGGCAGATGAGACCTTAGATGCATTTCTGAGGCATCAATTGCCTACACAGGAATGGTGGACCTCAATGATACAGTTGTTACTATAAGCAGGAGGTTTTCATCAAAGTTTTGTCATCAAAATATATAAGTCATCATATTCGGAAAGTATGATGCATTCGCTATGATTGGAAAAAGTGGAATGAGCCAACTCAGCAGGAAGATTCGGCCACTAAAAGCAACACTGACAGCTATAGCTAACAGGGCTGAGAAAGCTACAACATGATAGAGTATAAAGACACATCAGTCAGCATTAATGCAGAACGCTCAACCGACTCTGTGTCCTCCAAAGGTCAAGAAGAGTTCTGACAGAATTAAAGACTATTTATCTTACATTTAGGGTAGCAGTAAATTTCTTATCTGCTATTTTGTAAAGTTGGTGAGCGTATTTAATCTATCAAATCACTCATCATTCAGATATTTTGTAAAACCAATTGTATATATTCCCCCTCACATAAACTTTCAAAGGGTTGGTGTTTTGTTGTTCTCTTATGAAGAAATGAGAACTTGGCTATAATTTCTGAAGGATGATATAAATAAAGCTTGGTGTTTACAGGAATTGAGTCTTACTGATGCATGCTGTGTTGGAACCATTGAATGCTACAGGATTCTAGTGCTATGGCTTAATATAATAAGTTTTCTCTATCTCTGTTAATGTTTTGTTATTTGTTTAAAGCTCACATCTCCCATATGTTATTCTAAACACTAGGAAGAAAGAAAAAGAATAGCTCAGGATTTGTCCATGGAGACACCATGATCTCAATCTATCTTCACTATAAATGTTTTCGATGACTTCAGTTGTTTAAATTGGGATTCTTAACTGCTCCAATAAGCCCTGAATATTTCACAGTTACTATTTAGTAATTCACATATGCTACTAAGTAGAAATTGTTGTTCAAATTGTTATCACACTGTCGGTAATTCCATTCCCCATTGTTTCACTCACTAATCATAAATTTATATTAAGAATAGCCATCTAGCCTTGTAGTAACACTTTCTCCATCACAGGCACCAGGACTGTCTCAGATTTCTGACTACACATACCCAATGGATTAGCATCTTTCACACATTTCATGCCCTTCTCACAACAACAGTTCACAACCAAAGTCTGAAGCAAAAAACTGAAACTTATAACTGGCCTAAAATATTCACAAAACAGAGCCAAAAATTAAAGAGAGAGCCCTCTCTAATTATAGATAGGCTAGGATCTATAATCCAAAGCTTGGTTAGTGGTTACCCCGGCCGTATTCCCTTGGGAGTCATAGGGAACAACCTGGGTGTTAACATAAATGGCGACTCCACTAGGGACAACCTCGGGATTTTCTAATTGCTGTATATTTCCTAAAGCTACAGGTGAAGCCTGAATGTTAGTCAGGAAGCCTTCAAAACTGTTTCTGTTTTACATTAACAAGTTTACATAAAAGCTGCTTCAGTCTATCTTCATACTAGCTTTAAGACATACACAGCCATTCCAAAATCTTGTCTGGCCCTTGCAGATACAAGAAAATTCTAAAAATACTCAAAAAACAAGTTCGGAAGCTGGCTCCCAAGAAGAATCAACGGTATACAAGGTCAAATCCTGACCCTAACCCACCAACTGTGTTTGAGAACCCTAACACAATCCCTAAAAATATTAGGAAGCAGCAAAGACAGGAAAATCCTTCTGACTTGAGCCCTGAGATAGTCTACCTTAACCCTGTTCCCACTCCAATCAAGGTTCTATTCTGGTCCACCCCTGGTTCCCCTAGTTCACCATCTACATCTCAAAGCCCTCCTTTCACACCTTCATCCACTGCACAAATTCCCTTGACCAACACTGTAGTCTCTGCCATACCTATTACTCTTGTTGTCCTGATAGTTCCTATTGTCCCACTTATCCCTGTCAATCCTATAAACCCTACAAATATGGCTAATAGATATGCGCCCCTACAATTACCTGCTAATGTTGTAGCCCTACCTCATGACTACCAATCCAAAATCTCATACTTTGACTCCATTGGCCCTTTCACAGCTATTCAGCATGCCAGAAGGATGCAAGATCATTTTGAGAACTATGAAATTGATGATGACAGTGTGAGAATGAGAATTTTTGTACAGAGCCTGACAGGTGATGTAAGAACCTGGTTTAGATCACTCACTGCAAATACCATAACAACTCCTGATGAGCTTTACCATGCCTTTACTAATAGATGGGAAAAGAAGAAAGATCCCTTGCACATACTGGGTGAATATGATACAATCAAACGAGGTCCTCAGGCGACCGTTTTGGAGTATTGTGCAAGATTCAACAATGTATATAACGCAATACCGCAGAATTTAAGACCTCCCCCTGATTTAGCTTTGTACAAATTTCCTGATGGTTTTGACCCTGATATGGCATATCAGTTGAAGGAAAGAGCCCCTGAAACCCTTGAAGATGCCCAAAAAGTTGCTGTCACAGTAGAGGATAACCTAATTGCCAAAAGAAACAGGGCAAGATTGGAAAAGAGAACCACCTTCAAAGAAGAACCCCCAGCCTTTGATCAGAAACTGGATGCAATACTCACTGGCATGAAGAGGTTGGGTGACAGAGTAGAATCAATTGAGAGAAAGTCATCATGGGAAGCACCACAAAATAACCCTATCAGGAATCCAAATTTTAGGAGAAATAAAAACCCAAACGTTGGCAAGGCCAGTTCTGATCCAGAGATAAGACCTCCGTTCCAGGAAAACTATACTGAAGCATCCACTTCAAATGAGCAAGTAGATGACACCCACATTAACCTAATGGGCCTGAATGATGAGCAACAAGTTTTTCTGAGTCATGAATATCATAAGGAAGATGACATTAAGCAGTTCCAAACCAAGTCAGGTGAGTCATTTGACTTTAAACAAGGTTATGACACAGTCGTTTATGAAGTTCATAAGCAATACAAGCTAAGAAGCAGAACTGTAAATGTAACACATCCTGAAAAAGCAAAGGATATCCTGCAGCCCAAAAAAGCCATAGTCACAGAGCCACATAACAAAACTGATTCAGTTACAAATGAAATAACCGTTGAAGAAGTTACTGAACTATTTCCCTCAAAACAACACCCAATGGCTGCATCTCCTTTGCAGCCTAATCCAAGTAATACTCCTTAAGAGATGAGTAAAAAGGATAAGCCTCAAGATCAAGATAAGAATCAAGAAGAAAACTTAATGAACAAGGAAAAGGTTGTCACCCACAATACCAAGATCCAATCTGAAAGACCTTTTGACTTAGAAGTTGAAATTGGCAAATTGAAGATAGCTATTCCTCTTTCAGAATTAGCCAAGCATGACATTTACAAACAACAAATCAAGAAGTCCCTTCAACTTACTCGTAATAAAGATAATGTCAATGTGTTAATGGACACCCCAGAATTGCTTTTCGGTCAAGAGGTTGATGGAAAGACATCAGTTACAGGGATCTTACCTTTCTATGTCAGCCTGCATGTTCATGATAAGATACTACATAACGCAATGTTTGATTCAGGCACCTCTCATAACCTTATGCCTAAATCAGTGATGGAGAGGCTCAACCTAGACATTACAAGAACTTATAAGGACCTATTTTCATTTGACTCCAGCCAAGTTAAATGTTTAGGCTTAATAAAAGATCTTTGTGTGTCACTCATCCAATACCCAAATAAAACAATTCTAATGGATGTTGTAGTTGCTGATATCCCACCCAAATATGGAATGTTGTTATTCAAGATCATGGGGGATTAAACTCCAAGGTTCCCTACAATTAGACATGTCATATGCCACCATCTCAGTCTTTGGTCAACCCAAGAGGCTATATAGAGAGTCACTTATGAAATACATGGTCAGCAGTGAAGACAAGCCTCAAAACTTTCCCATGTATGTTGTCCATTCTGACAGAGACTCCTATATTCTTTTTAATGACAATACAGGTCGCACAAATGATGAAGAAACCGAAACACTCAAACAAGATCGGCATATAAATGGAGAAACTCATGATCTAGAAATATTGGTTGAGAAATCAATAAACAAAAATGTTCAAGAAGACAAACCAAATGAGAGCCAAAATCTCAAATTGTTGATGCCAAGTCCCACAACAGTTGACAATTCTTCCCTTAATCAAGAAGTCCTTTGGTTTCTTGAATTCGATGGGTCAGTCAACAAATTAGGGGCAGGAGCAGGGGTTTGGATACATAACAAACAAAACAATCATGCAGAGGGTCGAGCCTATGGGTTAAACTTCAGGTGCACCAACAATATGGCAGAATATGAAGCTCTCTTACTAGGCCTCAAACTAGTAAAATCCTTACAAGCCATAAAAGTTTCAATCCTAGGAGACTCAGAGCTAATTATCCAACAAGTAAAGGGAAATTTTGTCACTAATGACAAAAGGCTGAGATCTTATAGGTCTGCTGCTGCTGAAATACTAAATTCCTTCACTGAATTTCAAATTACCAAAATTCCTAGAACCCATAACCTTCATGCTCATAGTTTGGCCACATTTGCAAGCACTTGTAAACTACCTTTTGAACCCTAGCATTGCTTTACAGCTGAGATAAAACATAGACCTTCTGTCCCAAACAATGTCAAGGATTGGCAAGTATTTGAGGATGATAGACAAATAAACAATTTCTTGACTTTGCAGCGACAATTTTCTGGAATGAACATCGATACAGAGGCTGCAAGTGATTCACAAATACTAGTTGAACAACACCAAACAAATATCTCACTCAAAACAGCAAATCAAATTCTTTGTCCAACAAACTTTGACCAGGAGAAAATACAAGAACTTGAACAATTTCATTCCGAGGAAATAGCTGATACTAAAGCTGAAGTTATACAATGGAAAGACAATTTTCTTCCAACAGGTCTAGCTCCATTGGAGGACATTTTTGACTCAAATGGTGTCCCTAGAAAACCAAAATTGCAGCCCCTTAATGCTACTATTGAAGAGTGCAACATTGGAACTATTGAAAAACCCAAGATAATTAAATTGTCTGCATCTTTACCACCTGATCAAAAGCCTAAATACATTGACCTCTTTAAATAATTCCAAGATGTCTTTGTATGGAGTTATGAGGATTAAAATCCTATGATACCTCTGTCATTCAACACACTATCCCTCTCAAGCCCAATCAAAAACCCTTTAAACAGAAACTAAGGAGAATCAATCCTATGCTTCTCCCTTCAATTGAAAAAGAGGTACAAAAAATGTTTAAAGCTGGCATAATAGCACCAATCAGATTCTCAGAATGGATTTCAAATTTAGTCCCTACAAGAAAGAAAACTGGTGAAATAAGGCTTTGTGTTGATCTAAGGAACTTGAATCAAGTGTCCCTAAAAGATAATTAACCCTTACCCAAGATGGATCACATCTTGCAAAGAGTAGTGGGCGCTTCAAGAATTTCTTTACTTGATGGATTCTCAGGTTTCAACCAGATCCTAGTTCACCCTGATGATCAGGACAAGACAACATTCACAACCCCATGGGGAACCTTCAAATATGTCAAAATGCCTTTTGGGTTGAAAAATGCAGGAGCTACCTTTCAAAGAGCATTGGATATTGCGTTTGCTAAAGAAATTCATGATTTCCTTGTCATCTACTTAGACTACCTCACACATTTCTCAAAATCTGATCAGGAACATTTGAAGCATCTAAGGCAAATATTCATAACTTGTAGGAAATATGGAATTTCCTTAAATCCCAAGAAATCCCTGTTTGGTTTGGAAGAAGGCAAGTTATTAGGTCATATTATTTCAAAGGATGGCATTAGGATTGACCCAGACAGAATACAGGCCATCTTGCAAATGCCCCACCCAAGAAACATCAAAGAATTAAAAGCATTCCTGGGGAAGATCAACTTCTTCAGGAGATTTATCCCAAATTTGGCAGAATTGAGCAGATTATTAAATAACATGCTGAAAAAGGATTCAAAAGTAAAATGGACAGTAGAAGCAAACCAAGCTTTTGAAGGAATCAAATTGGCCCTTACCCAAACTCCGGTCTTGACAAATCCTCAATTTGACAAAGAGTTTATCATTTTCTCTTTTGCTTCCCAGCATACTATTGCTGCTGTCTTGTTACAGAAAGATGACCAAGGAAATGAGAGAGAACCATTACAGACTCATTTCCGCTTATTAGTAGGATGGCGCCACCATAGCGAGCATCCCCATAAACATATGCTAGAATCTATGGAAAAACAAGCATATGCCTTGGTCAAAGCCATCAAAGACTTTAGAATTTATATTCTATACTCCCATGTCATAGCCTATGTACCAAGTCCCATTGTCAAAGACATACTCACTCAAGAGAACTTAGAGGGCAGAAGAGGAAAATGGATTGCCAACATGTTGGAATTTGACATTGAAATAAAACCTACAAAATTGATAAAAGGGCAGGGTTTGGCAAAATTAAAGTCTGAAACAAATTTCCAAGCCTTGGAAATCAACCAACTGGACAATGAACCGGAGCTAGCGACTCCAAAGATCAATGTATCCTTTGAACAGTCTCTGTGGTATTCAGATATCTGTTATATATTGCAAAACCTGTATGCTCCCCCAGGATTGTCCAGAACTAAATGTAGGTTCCTAAAAATGAAAGCCTCAAGATTTTGTGTCATGGAGGGCAATTTGCTTTGGAAAAACCATGAAGGTATATTTCTAAACTGCTTAATTGAGAATGAGGCTGACAATGTAATAAAAGAATTTCATGCAGGTGACTGTGGTGGACACTTGTATTGGAAGTCCACTGTGGATAAAATACTAAGGGTTGGTTACTATTGGCCCACTTTGTTCTCTGATGTTAAAAATTTCACTACCTCATGCCATAAGTGTAAGATATTTGAGGGAAAGAGAAAATTACTACCACTCCCTTTGAGGCTTATTGCAACAGAGAGACCTTTTCAGCGATGGGGCTTGGATTTCATTGGGGAAATTCATCCCTCATCTTCAGGCCAACATAGATGGATCCTCACAGCCACAGACTACTTCACCAAATGGATTGAGGCCATCCCATGTAGATAGGCAAATGATTCAATAATCATTCAGTTTTTGGAGAATAACATATTGTCTAGATTTGGTTTCCCCAACAAGATAATAACAGACAATGCTTCTGCTTTTAGATCCAAGAAGATGGTGAACGTCTGCCACAAATTTCATATTACTTTGGGCCATTCTACCGCATACTACCCTCAAGGAAATGGCCTAGCTGAATCATCAAATAAAAGCCTTGTAAACATCATAAAGAAGGTGTTGGAAGAAAATAAGAAGAATTGGCATAAGAAGCTTGTGAATGCCTTATGGGCAGATAGACTAACAACCAAGAGATCCATTGGGGTCAGCCCATATGAGTTAGTCTATGGATTAGAAGCCAAATTTCCTTCATCACTAGGGGTTCCTGTTATGAAACTACTTCAAGAAAGTCAAGCTGAGCCTAATGACATGCAAAGAAGGATCAATCAAATAATATGTTTGCAGCAAACCAGAGACCAAGTTTATAGTAGAGTACAAGTTCTACAAGAAAAGTTAAAGAAAGCTTTTGATAGAAGGACTAAGGCTGAAGATTTCAGCGTAGGTGACAAAGTCCTCAAGTGGGATTCAAGAAGGGAAGATAAAGGAAAACATGGAAAATTTGATTCTATTTGGAGAGAACCATTTATTATCAAGCAGTGCAAGGAAACAACACTTACTTCCTAAAAAATCTGGATGAAACTGACTTAAATGAAGGTCCTGTGAATGGCAGGATGTTAAAGCACTATTTTGACTACTTTCCATGCATATAGTAGGGTCTTTCCTCCTGTACATAATCAGTTGTATATATCTTCTTTTAGCATACAAATAGTTCAGTTTAAAAAAGTTGTTGTAAATAAGCAGGAAAAAGGCTTTATATTCCAGAAGTTCCACAGAGGTGAGAACCTCCAATTTTGAAGTACAAAGAGAAAGTTTTCAAGTTTTGGTAGGAGAAGTCAAGGGCCAAGGCATTCTGACCTGCTGTTCTTGGTCTTTCAAAAAGAAAAACCATCCCCAAGTGGAGCCACTGTTAGCTACCTATACCAATAGGTTTCATTTTTCATGATTGACAGGGGAAGTGCCAATATGATCTACTTTGGTGATACAAAGATCTCATATTCTTGTGGAAGAAGTATACTTGCATTTGGTTGATGCTGCCCTACTTCTGAATGGGTGATCCAACAGCCTAAGCTGGGTCATGCCATATTTAAATTTTTGTTATAGGTTAGAGAGAGAAACCTGTCCAAACAGCTCAATCTTGGCAGGTAAAGTAGATAGGTAGAGAAAGAAGGTTCCCAACTGCTTAATCTGGGGCCTTGGAGGCAATAAGGGTAGCTTGAGATAGAAAATCAAAAGAAAAAGCCAAAGGAAAAGAAAATGCACAAAAGGGTTTGCAAATCTAAGTACACCCTCCTTGGAGTAACAAAAAATGCTAGGCAATAGAGTGGGTAGGCAGAGAGGGTTGCAGAAAGCATGGTTCATGGCATTTCACTGGCCTAAAGCAAAGGTAAAAACATGGTGCCAGTGCAAATTTCCTATTTTTCAACAGTCTTACAGCAACTAAATGAAGCATGTCTAACTTCCAGATCACCCCCTATCACATTCATGGCTAACATCCCTATGCCACCCATGTTAATGAAAGAAGTCAAAGTCTTTTATTGGTTCTAGTTTCCTTAAGAGCCACATTTCTTGTGTAAAAATTCTTTTCATTTTGATCTACTTCCTAAAAACTAAGTTGATTCCATATAAACAACTTGGTATTCTACCCCCCTCATCCACCCATTTTCACTCATACTAACTACTAATATATCACTATTTAACTCCCCATATTCCCTATTCCCCCTATTACTATGTAAAACTTGGCAAAAAACCAAAAAAATCTATGTATCCCCTTCCCCGAGCATTATAGCTCTAGGTATGGTTTTGAACGTTTTCAAGCGCAAAAACATTTGAGCGCGACCCAAAGAGCACCAAAAAATTAATCCTGGGATTAATCCGGGATTTGCTCGGATTAAATAGCCAAAACCTGCTTTATAAGTAAACCTTTTTAAAAACCCATTTTAACCCGTAACTCAGCAAAAAACCCAAAAACCCACTTTTTCTAATGTTTCCGCAGGGCTCGCATTTCCAAAATAATAATATTTTATGTTGCCCCGCCTCCCGTATCGTACTTGCGGCTTATCAACCCGTTGACCGTCGGATCTGGCTTGCCCATCCGACGGCCCACATGCATATCGGACGGGCCTCCATCACCGAAAGTTACCACCCGAGAAACTGTTAGAGGGTGACGTCAGGCCTCTGCCACGCATCACCCTTATATTCTCTCGGGTCGCCCTCTGACAATATCGCGACCGTATCAAAGGCGGTCTGAGAAAACCCACTTACCGCTCTATTATACTGCCTGCCCGCGTCAGCGCTACGCCCGCCCACGTCACTTCCACTCAGCGGCCTGTCGGGGCCCTCACCCGCCAGCGCTCCAACGTGTCCGCCACCTGTGCAGTCCCCGTGGACCACTCACAGGCTGCCACGTCACTCAATGACGTCATGTTGACATCACCCGACCCTGACCCCACCTGATGACGTCATGCTGACGTCATCCAAAAACGCGCCAATGACCCAAAAAGTCTATATTTAGCCAAAATTTCGCTTTTTTATCACTTTTGCTAAATTGGACTGTTGCTCACCTCTGCATGTAATTTACGACCACCTGTCGCCAACCTGCAGAAATCAACCTGAAGAGCGCTGCCGCCTCCAACCCTCCTGCATTTGTGACCATTGCCGGCAATTCACCAGGTATTTACCCAAAGCATCCCCTCAGAGCTTGTTTATGTCCATAATTCTCCAGAATTGAATTAAGAAGAGTAAGGCAACCTGTATCTACCAGCAAATTCCTGGTAAACCAACATTCCTTTACAGTTGCAGGGTCGAAATTCACCTGCTAAACCCATATATAGATACCTTTTCCTAAAAATTCACGCTCTGTCCGCGCATTCGTGGACTGAAAACCTGAGAGGCATAATTCACCAGGAAAACAGTGTTGCCAGTCCCTGAAGTCCCTCAATTGAACTCCCTTTCAGCATTCTACACCATTGTCACCACAGTTGCCTCATTTACCCTTACAATTGGCTTTACTTCTGTAAAATTAGCCCTCTGTGTTCTCCTGCCCACTGAAACCAGTTGAAGTACAAAGTCACAAGTACTACCCAGCCATGGAAACACCAGTAGCCCTGAATGTTCAACCTTTGAATGCCCCACACAGAGAGCTAGAGTGGAAGGCCCTGGGTGATAGAGATTACCAGATGCTAGACTCCACTGCCATGACCTCCAAATTCAATATCCACCTGCTGAATGAGTTGAAAGCCCAATATCTCAGTGGAGCTAATACCTTAGGGATTTGGGACTCCAACCTGCCCATTTACAATCTTCCTCAAGTCAATGTTCTCCCAGACTTGATAAATCAATGCCGTTCTAGCTATGACCCCTGTCAGAGAGCCGTTCTCAGCCCCTCAGGCTCAGTATTGTTTCATATCACCCCTGAGGCCATCAATGAAATGCTGCACTTTCACACTGCAAAGCCCCTAACTCTTCTCTCCATCCAGGACTTGATAAAGAAAGGGGGAAAGCTCTCTAGTACTCAGATTGCCAAGATTAGTCAGTTGTTTATTCAGCGACAATTTGAAGCTATGGGCACCACCCTTCCTATAGCATATCAATATCTTAATGAGCTGGGCAAAATGCTGGTAGATTTGATCAGTTACATCCTGGGTTATGGGACATATGAGGATGTTGATGAAACCATTATGGCCATGTTGTCCATTTTCTCCCCTGGAATGCCTCCTGCTGTACATTATGACTTTGCCACATACATTGCCAACAAGATTCATGAACAATTGATGAATCTAGAGAGGGAAAAGGTGTTTAAATACACTAGGTACATCTATCACTTATTCTTATTTTATCAGCCTGATGCCTTCTCTGTCCCTCTCAAGAAGCTAAATGCCCAGGGATGCCCAAGGTATATAGTGTTTTGGTCTTCAGTCTTTCATCTCTTATCTTATTCACCTTACACCTACTGTGAATTCATAGACCTTTTCATCCATCCAGCTATGACCTTGTTATTGGGTGTCCCTCCAACCAGATTGACAGAGGAAATTCAGAGAATTCTCCACCTCTCAAAGGCTTACAACATTGGTGATTGGTACTTTTACCAACACCATACAGTAATCAGAATATATGGCTGTGAGTTGAATCCTTATAGGCTGCCAAGATATGTCCCTATGAGACTCTTCGCCCTAGAGTACTTTAGGCAGTTTGGAAATGCAGACTTTGTCCATTTCCAAAGTAAAAACAAGAAGGTGCAACTGAAGGTGAGAAATCAGCTAGGCCCTTTTCTATACAACAAAAGGGAGGAAGGATGGAAGGAAGCTGATATAATCCTAGAGACCCTCAGACTACAAACCAGCTTCAAATGGATGCCTTATGACCCTAATCATTTCATTTCCCTCAGGAGGATAAAATACAAATTGGGTGGCTACGATCACGTGAAACTGCCTCATGTTGAGCAGTATGCCAATGCTTTAAGCTGGAAAGAGGGCACCCTAGAAGAGCCAATTGGTAAAGAGAAAATGCTACAAAGAGAGGCAAGAAATATTGAGAAAGAAGCTGACTTAGAAACTTGTGGGCAGGTTTCTTCCTCCTGTCAAAGGCAACTTGGAGCAGCTGCCTCATCTTCCACAGCCCAGCAGCAAGTAGCCGGAACTGCCCAATAAGAATCAAGCATGAATAAAGACAAACAGATGGAGGAGGAACAACCACCTCCTAGGACAGAGCAGCAAGCAGAAAAGGAGGTAGAGCAGCAAGCAGAACATCAAGAAGAGGGGCAGCCTATACAACAAGAACAAATGGCTGATGCCCCAACACCTACTGAGCAACAGGCTCAAGAAAATATGCCTTATGGGAAAGAAAATACAGTGGAGGCCTCAATGCTTCAAACTCCACAAAAGCAGGAAAAGGGAAAGAAGAGGGATAGAGAGCAGGAGACTCCCCTCACTACATCTACAACTCAAAGGGAGAAAAGGCAGAGATTGAATCCCCTTTCTGAGGAAGAAATGCCTATGGGGCAACCATTGAGCATGGGCCCACCGAGCATGGAGGCATCGGCCAGTTCCTTTCAGCAGGAACAAGAAAGAGCTCTTGGAGGAGAGGTCAACTCCTCAAGTCAGCAAAGGAGAGCAGAAACTGGCATTAAGCAACAATTTATTGATATCAAAAGGAGAATGAGCCACTCAGGCTCCAAATCTACAACCAGTTGCTTAAAATGGCCCCTACCAATCAACAGAGGCTTATGTCAGCCTATGACATTCAAGAAGGGAAAATGACCATGAGTCATTTCATGCCCACTATGCTGCAGCCACATTCAGCTGTAGACTATATAAGAACCAACCTTGAGGTTCTTGCCAAGGACATCCACCCTATGGACCAAATAGAACTTCACAAGCAAACGGGTGAGATGGTCTATGCAACACTGGCAGATAAAACAATGTTGGCTAATAGGTTGGAGAACAGCCTAAACAACACAGCTGCCCAACTTGAGTTGGAGAAGGCATCCTCTCAAGCCAAAGACAATAGGATCAGGTCGTTGGAGGACATAATCATAGAGCTTGGGCATGACCCCAAGGATCCAAAAGCCATACAAACGCTGCTGAAGATAAGAGATGCAGATCTTGCAGCCCTAAGAAAGAAGGTGAAGCTTCCAGCAACCATTCACCCTCAAACAGAAGAGGTTGCTCAGCAGAGACAAGACCAAGAGGTAGCTACATTGCTGGTAGCATTCCAAAAACAGCTAGTGCAGACAGAAGGGAAGCTGGAGGACACAGAGGCTGCACTGCAGGCAGCCCTACAACAGAAAGGAGGAGGCCAGACTTCTCAGCCCCCTCCAGAGGTCATCAACCTTGAGGAGCCCCCGCAGACTACTGCTCCTCCCATAGAACAGGCAGCGCCATCAACATCAACAGCAACAGCAACACAAACCTCAGAGCAGGCTCAGAGCCTTGATATGCAGAAACTGATGAGTGAAATCAAGGTCCTAGAGGCCCAGATGACAGAGCTGAATGGAGCCAAGGAGAATTTGGCTAAGTTGAATGAAAAATATGACAAATCCAAGCAGAGTGTGGCTGAGAAAGGGAGAGAAATAAAAGCTCTCAAAGAGAAGATAAAGGAACTGGAGAAAGAGCTCACCCTTGACAAAGTGGTGGCTGAGATCAGGACAGTTTTGTGGACCCACATTGGCCAATCAATAACGGATCAGTGGCAATATATTGAGACCATCCATGAGCAAATGGAGCTCATAAGCAAAGCACAAAAGGAAGTCCACAGAGCAAGGGCATCTCTAGGCAGTATGCCTGAGATAGCCAACATAATGATTAATGTGCTTAATAACCAGACAGGTCCTCAGCTGGCAGCAATTGGAATCTCCAACAGGACAGAAACCATCCAGCTGATAAAGAGGGTCCTCACACTGAAAAGCCTGGTGCAGACATTGGATAGAAGAAGCCAGGACATGCAAACAGAGGTCAACAAATTCATGGACAAGTTTGCAGCATTACAGGGCAGAGGTCTTCCTAGCTTGCTGAACAGTACAGGGAGACTGCTATCACATGAGGTTTATGAAAAAAGGGTGAACACATTTGCCACCAATCAGATCAGTCAAGGATCAAGCAATTCACAGATAACAGGGCCAGCATCTGGGCAAAGTCTCTATGACAGAATAGAGAACTTGTTTTTTATTATGAATGAGATCAACCATTTGTTTGAAGTGCCTCCAAACTTCTATAAATACACAGAGGCAGATGAGACTTTAGATGCAATTTTGAGGCATCAATTGCCTACACAGGAATGGTGGACCTCAATGATACAGTTGTTACTATAAGCAGGAGGTTTTTTCATCAAAGTTTTGTCATCAAAGTATATAAGTCATCATATAGTATGATGCATACACTATGACTGGGAAAAGTGGAATGAGCCAACTCAGCAGGAAGATTCGACCACTAAAATCAAAATTGACAGCTACAGGTAACAGGGCCGAGAAAGCTACAACATGACAGAGCATAAAGACACATCATTCAGCATTAATGCAGAACGCTCAACCGACTCAGTGACCTCCAAAGGTCAAGAAGAGTTCTGATAGAATTAAAGACTATTTATCTCACATTTAGGGTAGCAATAACTTCTTTATCTGCTATTCTGTGAAGTTGGTGAGCGTAGTTAATCTAACAAGTGACTCAACATTCAGATATTTTGTAAAACAAATTGTATATATTCCCCCTCGCATAAACTTTCAAGGGGTTGGTGTTTTGTTGTTCTCTTATGAAGAAAGGAGAACTCGGCTGTAATTTCTGAAAGGATGATATAAATAAAGCTTGGAGTTTACAGGAACTGAGTCTGACTGATGCATGCTGTGTTGGAACCATTGAATGCTACAGGATTCTAGTGCTATGGCTTAATATAATAAGTGATTTTTGACCTCTGTTAATGTTTTGTTATTTGTTTAAAGCTCACATCTCTCATATGTTGTTCTAAATACTAGAAATAAAGAAAAAGAATAGCTCAGGACTTGTCCATGGAGACACCCTGATCTCAATCTATCTTCACTATAAATGTTTTTCTATAACTTCAGCTGTTTTAATTGGAATTCTTAATTGCTCCATTAAACCCTGAATATTTCGCAGTTGCTATTTAGTAATTCATGTATGTTACTAAGTAGAAATTGTTGTTCAAATTGTTGTCACACTGTCTGTAGTCCCATTCCCCATCGTTTCACTTACTAATCAAAAAATTACATTAAGAATAGCCATCTAGCCTTGCAGTAAAACTTTCTCCTTCACAGACACCAGGACTGTCTCAGTTTTCTGACTCCATATGCCCAATGGATTAGCATTTTTCACATATTTCATGCCCCTCTCACAACAACAGTTCACCACCAAACTCTCAAACAAAAAACTAAACTTATGACTAGCCTAAAATCTTCTCAAAGCAGAGCTAAAACTTAAAGAGAGAGCCCTCTCTGATTATAGGTAGGGTAGGACCTATAATCCAAAGCTTGGTTAGTGGTTACCCCGGCCGTATTCCCTTGGGAGTCATAGGGAACAACCTGGGTGTTAACAGTATCTTCTTTGCAATGTTGTACTCGCTCAGTTTGTTTCGACTATAATCTTGATTTGAAATACGCTGTTCCTTCTTGGTTCAATTCGATTGTAGATAATTTGTTGTTCCTCGTTTAATTTGAATGCATCTTGGTTCATGGTCCTGGTTCCTATGTTGTTAGTTTGTTTATCAAACAGAACTCAGTATGTGGTTAACAATCTATTTAGCCTTAAGATGTCGAGAATGTCACATATAATTACAGAGAATTTATGATAATAAAATGATTCACACCCGCAGTTTGTCAAATCAATTATTTCTGATTATTCTTCTTCCGTAAGATGGTAGACCCTCACCTAGGTGGATCTGGTTTTGTTTTGTACATTTCCAGCATTCCCATATGGTTGAGAAATTGTCTCTTAGTTTTAGAATAATTTATTGAAACTAATCCCTGACACTTTAACTAATCCTAATCTAACTGTTCTTTTAATTGCAAATTACAATGGCTATGTTAGCCCAAATTTTACTTAAAACAAAATAAAATAAAATTCAAAAATTTCTTCTTCTATCCAGCAGAAGAAGTCAATTCCAGCGGTCGCCTTTTAGTTGGATGCTCTTGCATCAGGCTCTCGGGGTAAATTAAACTCATGGCTCCTGTCCATGAGCTCTTCAATAGAGTACCCAACGCTTTGAATTTGGGCAGCGTCCAACCAAGAACAGTTCTCAATAGGATGATCCTTCCATTTAACCAGATACTGTAAATATTCCTTCCTTCGCATCTTCCTGGCCACTTGTGTGTCTAATATCTATTCAATTTCCAAAGGCTTCGCTGGAGGCATTTGTCTAATCCATGATTCCTCCTCATTCTGGGTTTCTCATGTTCGTCTCTTCGAACTGTCTTCCTCATCAACAACAATGTAAGGGTACAGATCTGCCACATTAAAAATGGGCGAGATTCCTATACCCAGAGGTAACTGCAACTCATAAGCGTTTGTAGAAAACTTCCGAAGGATTCTGCAAGGCCCAATCTTTTTCATTTTCAATTTGTTGTATTTGCCTTTAGGAAACCTCTCCTTGCATAAGTGTGCCAGTACCAGGTCTCCTACTTCGAATTGTACCTCCCGCCTTTTCAAATATGCTCTCTGTTTGTATTTTTGGCTACTGTCCTGTAGCTTCAATTTTACCTGTTCATGTAGATTGTTGATTGCCTTTGCGAAATCTTCGCCATCAACACTCCTGTGCTCCAAATGACCCAAATCTTGCAACTCATATATTCCACGCGGGTGCATTCCATATAGGATTTGGAATGGACTTATGCCCGTGCTTCTGTTGGGCGAGTCATTATAAGCAAACTCCGCTTGTGCAAGCACATGATCCCATTGTCTGGAATTTTCACCAACCAGACTCCTTAGCAGATTTCCTAGACTCTTGTTCACAACTTCAGTTTGCCCATCTATCTGTGGGTGATAAGCTGAGTTGAAGTTTAGTTTGGTGTCTAATTTCTTCCAGAAGGTTCGCTAGAAATAGCCTGCGGACTTTACATACCTATTCAAGATGATGGATTTCGGCAAGCCATGTAATCTGGCTATCTCTTAAAAGAACAAGTGCACTACATGTGTGGCATCACTTGCCTTTCTGCATGGAATGAAATGTGCCATCTTGGTGAAATGATCCACCACCACCATGATGGAGTCGAATCCCCACTGTGTCTTCGGCAGAGCTAAGACGTAGTCTACATTGACTGAGTCCCATGGCTTGTTCAGAATGGGTAAGGGTGTATACAACCCTGAATTTTGGCTGCGTCCCTTTCCATGCTGACACACTTTGCATCTGATCACGAATCTCTGCACATCTCTTCGCATCCTTGGCCAATAGTAAAAGTGGCTCAATTGATCCAAAGTCTTGTTTATGCCAAAATGTCCTGCCAAACCCCCACTGTGCTTTTCCTGGATCAAGTTCTCCCTCATAGAACATTATGGAATACACAACTGTCCTTCTTTGAACAACAATCCCTTTTGCATGTTATAGTCCAACCATGGACTATTGTCTCTCAACAGTGGATTTTGGCAAGCTTCATAAGCTTGCTTAAAATTTGCATCCATTTCATACAAGTCCTTAAGATGTTTGAATCCTAATACTTGTACTGCGCTTTCTTGAAATATCAAACTTCTCTTGCTTAATGCATCTGCCACTTTGTTGGCTTGACCGCTGATGTGTTTCAAAACGAACGTAAAACTTTGCAAGTACTCCACACACTTTGCATGTTTATGATTTAGCTTGTGCTGCTGAATGATGCATTGTAACACAGAATTGTCTAAAAACAAGATAAATTCATTAGCTAGTAAATAATGTCTCCAATGCTTCAGTGCTTGGATGACTGCATAAAATTCTTTGGCATAAGACGTGTACTTCCGCCTACTCTCATTTAACTTCTCGCTGAAATAGTCTACTGGTTTATCTTCTTGGCTGAGTACTGCACTAATGGCTGTCCCACTGGCATCACAACACACTTGAAAAAGCTTGTTAAAGTCTGGTAGTCTTAGAACTGGTTTTTCAGTGATTTTCTTTTTCAGCAGCTAAAAACTCCTCTCAGCCGACTCTGTCCAATGAAAAGGCTGATTTTCTTTTTTAATAGTATCTATCATAGGTGCACAAATTCCACTGAAATTTTTAATAAACTTCCGATAGAAACTCACTAGTCCATGAAAACTTTTTACTTCAAACAAACTCTTAGTAGATGGCTAGCTAACTATGGCTGCAACCTTCTCTGGATCCATCTTCAACTCATTCTCAGAAATCACAAATCCCAAATAAATCAACTCTTTCTTGAAAAAAAACATCTTTTAAAAATTGATCAACAATTTATTTTGCTGCAAATTTTGTAACACATACCCGATATGTCGAAAATGTTCTTCCTTCATCTTGTTGAATATAAGTATATCGTCCAGATATGCAATCACAAACTTGCCAATAAATTCTTTCAGCATCTCATTCATCAAATGCATGAATGTACTGGGAGCATTGCTCAGTCCAAATGGCATGACCAACCATTCATACAAGCCTTCATTAGTCTTGAAAGCTATCTTCCATTCGACACCTTCTCAAATCCTGATCTGGTGATAGCCGCTTTTCAGATCTATCTTTGAAAAGTACGCTGCTCCACTTAGACAATCCATCATATCATCCATCCGTGGTAAAGGAAACCTATACCTGATAGTAATCTTGTTTAACGACCGAGAATCAGTGCACATCCGCCATTCACCTCCTTTCTTGGGAGCTAAAACGGTCGGAACATCACAAGGACTCAAACTCTCCTGAATCAGCGCTTTATCGAACAACTCCTCTACTTGCTTCCTGATCTCCTCATTATCTTTCAGACTCATCCGGTAAGCAACCTTGTTTGGAAAACTGGTTCCTAGAATAAAATCAATATGGTGACTAATGCTTCGCTTTGGTGGTAATTTATCTGGTCGATCATCTACCAAAATATCACTAAACTCTTGCAGCATGTCCTGGATCTCCATAGGCAAATCAGTAATTTCAGTATGTATCAACACTGCTCTTGGTCTCCGCACAATTGCATAGTTTACCTCATTATTTTCAATCTGTCGCAAAACTCCTTTCCACCTATTAGCAATGCTTTTGTCCCACTAGTTTCTGTAACACTTTCTTCTTTCATGGGAACTAGCATATGCTTTATCCCATCTTTCACAAATCTGTAACAATTATTCTCCCCATCATGGACAACCTTTTTGCCATATTTCCATGGTCTGCCCAACAGAATATGGCACACGTCCATAGGCATAATATCACAAGTTATCTTATCCTTGTACTTGCCAATGTGAAACTCCACTTCACACTGCTCATCAACCAACAATTGGTGTCCTTTCTGCAACCAGGACACCTTATATGGAGTCGGGTGCTTCAACTTCTTCAAACCCAATTTTTCCACCATTTCAGTAGCTACCATGTTATCAGTGCTTCCACTGTCTATAATTAATTTGCAACATTTTCCATGCGACTTGCACACAGTCTGGAACAATGCCTTTCTCTGTGTTAGGTTAGCTACCTTAGCTGGTTTTAGTAGAACCTTGTTCAACACCAAGGCTTCTCCTATTTCAGGCACATTTTACACCTCCTGTGGCAGTGCCTCTACTACATCAGGGTGAGCAACATACGCTCCCCTCTGTCTAACGTGCTCATTTTAAGGACATTCAAAATACTTGTGTCCCCATTTGTGACACTTGTAACACTGATAGGCATTTCCTCTGCCTCTGCCATTACCTCTTCCACGTTGGGATGGCCTTCCTCCTCTAGTGTTATCTTCCCTCTCAGTCTGTCTCGAAGTCTTCGAACAACTGCCCTCTTCAGTGCTATTGGCAGTTCTACCTCTGCCAAATGACTGTCCTCTTCCTCTACCGGAACCACGTCCTCTTTTTGCATTATGCTTTCTGGTAATCTTCTCTTCTGCCTTCAAAGCACTTTGATATGCTTCCTCTATAGTCTTAGGGGAAAGAATACTAATCTCGTTTAGGATCTCCATTCATAGACCATTTACAAATCTCGCTGTCTTCTTGGGGGTATCTTCAACATACCCAGCTCTTAGGTTTACTTTATAAAACTCTTCAGTATATTCCTTTACACTCATCATTCTTTGTCTCAGGTTCTTCCCTTGTCTGTAAAGGGTAATTTGGTAATCTTTAGGCAGGAATTTACTTTTCATCTTTGCAATCATTCTCTCCCATTTTTTGATCAGTGGTTTGTTCAATCTCCTCCTTTTTGCTTGCACACTGTCCCACCACAGTGCTATGTGTCCTTTCAACTTGGTAACAACAAACCTGATCTTCCTATCCTCACTGATTTCTTCATATTCAAAATATTTATCTAACTCACTTATCTAGTCCAACAATACCTATGTGGACAAGCTGCCATCGTAGTTAGAAATTTTTGGTCTTGGCTTGCTACTATCCATCAAAACTGATTTCAACAGTTTGATCTCTGGTCCCTCCTCTTCCTACCCATTTGTTGTTCCCGCGTTTTCATGCTCACTGTCATCTCCACCTTCAGGATCTCCGCACCTTCCCGCTTCCACTGCTGCCAAACGTGCAGACTAAGTTCTGATCTCTTCTCGTAGCCCTTCATATACTACTCCTTTGATGGCTCTGCCCCGACCTCTTCTTCCTACCTCCATCTTCACTGAAAGAAGAGAAACCTGGCTCTGATACCACAATTGGTGGGGAACTCGAGGATGAAAACTTTAATTTCAATAAATTTAATACTTTCGGCATTGGTACTTCATGGACCTTATAATTAATTTAGAAATTAATTCTACCTACCTACACCCTTCCCTTAAGCGATCACCCTCATGCGATCTCAGGCTGAATCCGTGGGCTTATTTCTTCGGTTAAAAGACCCTTGTTTTTTGTCCTTAGGGTTTGTTTGTCACTTCTTCTTGTTTGTCGCAAGGCCTGAGAGAAATGAGAGGGCAAGGGTTTCGACCCTATGACTGCCTGTGGTTTGTGGAGGTTCTCTATCTGTGTGAAATGGCTTCGACTTCTTCTCTGCGGGGTCTCTGTCTTCATGAGACACGCATGCTTGGTAACACTGTTCGTTTGGTTACTATTATCCTTCAACTTCTGCTCGGATTTCCATAGTTCTGTATGTGACTTCTATAACCGTCTTCTGCATGTTCAACAGGTTTCGGCTTCACTCCTGAGCACCTCGACTTCCTCACGAAAAGGTAAGTCTTTTGCTATGATTCCTTCCATCAACATTTGTCTTCGTTTTACTAATCTCTGGGATCCTTTGTGAGCAGGTAAAAACCCTTTGTAACCTCTATGTGACGGAGTCCTGCTTGTGCTTATTCTGGTCTTCTCGTCTTCTGGTTCAATGACTTGTTTCTCCAGGTAAGTTATCAATGAAATTCTTCGCTTCCTCTCTTTGCGGTCTTGTTTGTCAATCATATTTCTCTGTCTTTTTTATTTGGGTATTTTTTTGTGGTTGTAGGTATCGAACCTGGCTAACTCCTTGCTAACTTCAAGGTCAAAGCTCCCCTGTGTGAAAAGGGTAGGGCCTTTCCTTTGTGACTGGTAGTTTAGTTGCGTTAAAAAACTTAAAACCCCAAGAGGGTTTTTGTCATATCATATTCTTGAGCATTACTATACTTGTCTCAATTTTGTTTGAATACGTTACCAGTTTTGTGAACAGGGTAGAACCTAGCTGTTTGATAATACATATATTTTTATAAACCCTCGCTGGTTTTTTGTTCAATACCGTCTGGAGCTCGTCCAATGTTACGGCTAGTTCGATATATATTTTGGACTCTTTGAAATGAAAATAATTTAGATTCTGTTTATCAAAATATTTTTGTAAAATGTACCCGTGGTATCTTCTTTGCAATGCTATACTCGCTTAGTTTGTTTCGACAATAATCTTGATTTGAAATACACTATTCGTTCTTGGTTCAATTCGATTGTAGATAATTTACTATTCCACCTAGTTTAATTTCAATGCATCTTGGTTCATGGTCCTAGTTCCTGTGTTGTTAGTTTGTTTATCAAACAGAACAAAGTATGTGGTTAACAATCTATTTAGCCTTAAGACGTCTAGAATGTCACATATAATTACAAAGAATTTATGATAATAAAATGATTCACACCCGCAGTTTGTCAAATCAATTATTTCTGATGATTCTTCTTCCGTAAGATGGCAGACCTCACCTAGGTGGATCTGGTTTTGTTTCTTACCTTTCCAGCATTCTCATATGGTTGAGAAACTGTCTTTTAGTTTCATAATAATTTATTGAAACTAATCCCTAACACTTTAACTAATTCTAATCTACTGTTCTTTTAATTGCAAATTACAATGGCTATGTTAGACTAAATTTTACTTAAAACAAAATAAAATAAAATTCAAAAAATTCTTCTGTCCGGTAGAAGAAGTCAATTCCAGCTGTTGCCTTTTAGTTGGATGCTCCTGCATCAAAAACCCCAACAGAGCAGAGGGCATACAACAATGATAAATGCACAGACAAACAATCTAAATGCTTTAACTACTGAACTGGGAAGAAGTGTCCTTACTTGGAGGTCCTAAGTTTGGGTAGATCCCGCAGGGTTCAAACCCTTTGCGTATTTTTATGCCTTTGAAACCTGTAAATTATTCAAGCAAAGCATATACAACAACAGTAACAGAAATCATATTCATGATATATACGTTCGATCATATAAACAAATGAATGATTACACATTAATATAAGATTTATAAACAAATCACAACACGGATCAATGCATAAATACAATAAATATCAGGAACATAACATCATTTTTTTTATTGATGTAAGCTAAATGAAAGTTGGAAAACTACAACTTGAGTCTTCCTCTAGCTCCAAGCGGAACCATCCTCCGGATTCATCCTATCCCGACCTCAACAATCTTCCTCAATCAACATACACAAGGATATCACAAGAGGGGTGAAGGATATCTCAAAAGAGGAAACAAGAGTTTCCTAAAGCTTGGGGAGTGTAGGAGGCACAGGGATTTATTCAGACTTGATCAGGGATCAATCGACTATAATATGAATATCTCATCTCTTCCCCCCTCAGGCGTTCCAAGGGAGGTTTATTTATAGTTTTCCAAATTAGTTTTTTCAATTAGAAAATAGTTGGGCCACTGGCTATAGTAGGTGAGTAATAGGTAAAACCCATAAACTTCGTTCTAAATTAAGGATTTATTTTTTTTAAATGATTTAACACATATACGTGGGTTGGGCATATGCTACCCATGTGTAAACGCTTCTAACACAGGGAAAAGTAGCGTATAGGAAATAAAACACAGTTTTTTAGATTTTGGACCAATTTTGGAAGGGAAGGGTTGCTCTAGGCCATAACCAGAGCATCAAATCTACCAAGAGTGGTAAATGGTGCTATAACAGATACCCTTTAATATATGAGGTCAGAAGCGATACATGATGGCTAAAATGTATTAAGTGTATAGAAGGAATCATGCCGATACCAAGGAGGAGTTCACCAGAATTCAGCCTACCAAACTAGTGAAAGAGATCAGAAAGAAACCGCTGCCGGAGGCAGGCATACCCATGCTTAGAGATAGTAAATCATGTCCGCATGTCAATTACAAAAGCGGATCCATTATGCATATAAGTATAAAGGAACTGAAAATACATAATGGATCATCCGATCATATCCAAGTAAGTACATGTATGAATATCACATATAAAGAACTGATCAATGACACTGAAGTATGATGCTGATTACTGAAGTCATAAAGCTGATCCAAAAAGTACCAAGTCAAATGGTGGAATAAATGGTAGTACACTACAACTCGGGTGCCAACATATAAGATGTCACTGTAAGGAACTGCAACATATAAGGTGGATGGTGTCAACTAGCAGAAACATGAGCAATTGACAAGTCAACCAAGAAATATTGATGCAAACCTGAGGCTTCACTGACCACCGTGGTACATTTCTACACAACGGGAATAAATGATATGAAGTCGACTATGTGAGAAATTGCTTGATTATCGGTCATTGATGTATACTGTTAACAAATGCGAGACTACTCATTAATAATGATGATGAGAGCCAAGGTACCCAGTACAATCTAACAAGTGCGAATAAATGAACTATAGTCGAACACTTGGAAGAATCTATCAATGAAGAGACAATGATGTTTTCCCACTGTCGATATTGAAGGAATTTGCCACTGATCACTGCAAACCCTAAGGTACTGCCAAATGGACTTTAGATCTCGTTCCCAGAGAAATGAGCTAAAGTCGATGGGAAAATATCCGCTAGAAGGAAGGCATCCTTCATCAATCTAGCACGAGCGTAACTCGTAGGCCAATAATGTGGAAGGAATTGGATGAATAAAGATGTAGTAACCCAACTGAAGCACGTCTCTGGTGTACACAAGATGTAGCTAGCGCATGATAGAAACCCTTTGAATCAACCAATAATGAAAGATGACACAAAGGCGAGGAATCCACCAATAAGGTCAAACGGAAACCAAGGCATTGCATGAATCCCAGTGTGTGATAATGAAGGCTGATGTCAAAGACAAGAGAAACCACTCAGTGAAAGACCCATGATACTGATCGATGTTGAGCACAAGTAATCCAGGAGGATCTTGTCAGATCATTGCATAGGTGTTCAAGTGTCGTCGTCAAATCAGTGCATCTTCGACAGTATTGGTTATGTTGGGTTTTGATATATTCTTTCCATGACTAACCTACGTAGTGAACTGGGGGGTTAGAGGGGGGCTGAGCCCCCCCTTCGTTGCGTCGATTGCGCAGCGGGGGGGTGGCAGCCCCCCCTGTACGGGGTGTTTGAGGGGGGCGGGTAGCCCCCCTCTACGGGGTTCGGGGCAGCGCCCCGAGAATTTTTTTTTTTTGGGACCCTATATTAGGTTGGGCGAACCTACCTATGGTTTTTCGGTCCATGGTTTTGGACGTGATGGTTTTCGTCCATGGTATTGGATGCTTCGGCATGTATAAATATGTATTGTAACATTGAAAGGAATATAATGAAAAATCAAGCTGGTAGTCTCGGTTTTGAGATCCAGTGGGAAATCTCTGTGTATATGTGTTTTATGTGTTATGCTCTCACATTTTTATTTTTCCTGTGATTTAGAATTCGTATGCAGGTAATTTCTGTACGGGGTTAAAACCTACAGTAGAATATGAAGCTCTATTGCTAGGTCTTAACTTGTCAAATGATTAAGAGCAATTAGGGTATTTGTCTTAGGAGATTCTGATTTAATAATTCAACAGATCAAAGGGAAATTTCTAACAAATGATCCCAAATTAAGATATTATAGAGGAACAATGATAAAGATTCTCAATACGTTTCTAGAAACTCAGCTTGCTAAAATCTCAAGAAAACATAACTTACAAGCTCATAGTCTGGCAACGTCTGCCAACACTTGCAAATTTCCATTTGAACCTAATCATCAGTTCACAGCTGAGATTAGACATAGACCAACCATACTTGACAATTTGAAGAAATGGCAAGTTTTTGATAGTGATAAGCAGATTAACAATATCTTAACCATAGAGGAGGAATTTTCTAGCATTAACATAGATGTAGATACAATTAGTGAGTTTGATCAAACAAATAAGATAACAAAAAGTGCAACTCAAATGCTTCACCCAACAAAATTTACCAACAAATAAATGTAGGATATTAAAGAAATAGACATTGATGATATTATTGAAGGAGAAACTGAAGTTATCCTTTTAAAGGATAATCATTTACCTAAAGGATTAACTCCTTTAGAAGAACTCTTTGATTTCAATGATATTCCAAAGAAACCTAAGATGGAACCCTTAAAAGCAGACATTGAAGACTATAACTTGGGAACTGAAGAAAATCTAAAAATGGTAAAATTATCTAAATCTTTGCCCCCTGACCAAAAACTCAAATATGTTGAACTAATGAGGGAATTCCAAGATGTCTTTGCTTGGAGTTATGAAGACCTGAAATCATATGACACCTCTATAATTCAACATACAATACCTCTAAAGGAAAATCGAAAACCATTCAAACAAAAACTCAGAAGAATTAACCCTGTATTGCTTCCATTAATTGAAAAAGAAATTAAATGAATGTATGAAGCAGGGTAATTGCTCCTATCAGGTTTTCAGAGTGGGTGTCTAATTTAGTACCTACTAAGAAGAAAACTGGAGAAATAAGATTATGTGTTGATTTAAGAAATGTTAATAAGGTTTCTTTGAAGGAAAATTACCCTTTACCTAAGATGGATGATATTTTACAAAGGCTAGTAGGTGCTTCTAGGATTTCACTTTTAGATGGTTTCTTTGGCTATAATCAAATTCCGGTTCATCCTGTTGACCAGGAAAAGAATGCTTTTACAATAGCATGGGGTACATTCAAGTATGTCAAAATGCCATTTGGACTTAAGAATGTAGGGGAAACCTTTCAAAGAGCAATGGACATAGCATTTGCAAAAGAAATTCATGATTTACCAGTTATATGTCTAGATGACCTTATTGTTTTTTCCAAATCAGATCAGCAACATTTAGATCATCTAAAACAAGTATTTTTGAAATGCAGAAGGTATTTCTTTAAATCCTAAGAAGTCCTTGTTTGGTCTAGAAGAAGGTAAACTCTTAGGCCATATCATCTCCAAAGAGGGAATCAGAATTGATCTTGCTAGAATAGAAGCTATTCTACAAATACCCCTCCCTCGAAATGTCAAAGAACTTTAAGCTTTCCTAGGAAAGATTAATTTTTCGAAAAGATTTATATCTAAATTAGTTGAATTAATTAGATTGCTTAATAACATGTTGAAAAAGGATGCAAGTATTAAATGGACAGGTGAAGCCAAGCAAGCCTTTGAAGAAATTAAAATGGCTTTGACTAGAACACCAGTCCTTACAAGTCCAAAGTTTGATAGAGACTTCATAATATTTTCATTTGCATCAGAACACACCATAGCAGTTGTTTGACTACAAAAGGATGATCAAGGATGTGAAAAACCCATAACCTTTTTTAGTAAAGCACTTAGGGATGCACCACTAAAATACAAAATCATGGAAAAACAAGCTTTTGCACTTGTGAAAGCTATTAAAGACTTTAGCGTCTACATATTGTACTCCCATGTAATAGCCTATGTACCAAATGCTGTTGTCAAAGACATCTTAACCCAGGATGGAATTGAAAGCAAACGACGTAAATAGATTGCTACTATATTAGAGTATGATATTGAAATAAAACTTACAAAGCTCATAAACGGATAGGGATTGGCCAAGCTCATGACTGAAACAAATTGTCAAGCCCTAGACATTAATGAATTGGATAATGAACAAGAGATGGAAACTCCACAAATCAGCCAGGCCTTCTTAGATTCACATTGGTATGCTGATATAACTTATGTATTATTAAACTTGTAGGCTCCTCCAGGGTTATCTAGAACAAAGAAAAGGTTTTTAAAGATGAAAGCTTCAAAATTTTAGATAATGCTCTTTTTTGGAAAAATCATGAAGGTATTCTATTAAATTTTTTATTAAAAGAAGAAGCTGACACGGTTCTCAAAGAATTTCATGCAGGCGACTGTGGTGAACACCTTTACTGGAAAGAAACTGCAGACAAAATCCTAAGGGCTAGATTTTATTGGCCAACCTTGTTCGCTGACGTAAAGAAATTTGTCACTGCTTGCCATAAATGTCAAATTTTTGAAGGCAAGAGAAAATTATTACCTTTACCCCTAAGGCCAATTTCCATTGAAAACCCTTCCAACAATGGGGCCTGGAATTCATTGGAGAAATCCATCCTCCCTCTTCTCGCCAACGTAAATGGATTCTAACTGCCACAGACTATTTCACCAAATGGATAGAAGCAATTCCTTCTAGACAAGCCTATGACACAGTGATTATAGGATTCTTAGAAACCAACATATTATCTAGATTTTGTTGTCCTGAAAATATCATAACTGATAATGTTACTGCCTTCAAATCCAAGAAAATGATAAGTTTCTGTAATAAGTATCATATTACCTTAGGCCATTCCACAGCCTATTACCCTCAAGGTAATGGTCTAGCTGAGTCTTCCAACAAGAGCCTAATTAATATTATTAAAAAATTATTGGAAGAGAATAAGAAATATTGACACAAGAAACTTATAAATGCACTATGGGTAGACAGACTCACTACCAAGAAATCTATTGGAACTAGTCCTTATGAATTAGTTTATGGCATGGAGGCTATATTTCCTTCATATTTAGGAATTCTTGTAATGAAATTACTTTAGGAAGCTCAAGTGGAACCCAAGGATATTCAAAGGAGAATAAACCAAACGATCTATCTGCAGCAGACCAAAGAAGAAGTGTATCAAGATCCCAAGTATTACAAGAGAAGCTTAAGAAAATATTTGATAAAAGAACCAAGGCAGAAGATTTCTACCTAGGAGGTAAAGTTTTAAGATGGGATTCCATGAGAGAGGATAAAGGAAAACATGGGAAGTTTGACTTCCTATGGAAAGGACTTTTTATTATCCAGGCCTTACAAGGGAACAATGGTTACTATCTGAAGAACCTGGATGGCACAGAAACAGAAAAAGGGCCAGTTAATGGTCAAATGTTGAAACATTACATTGATCCAACTTTTTAATATATTATGACTTTAAAATGTACATACTATATCCTTGATAATGTCACATTTTGGATTGGATAGTAACTTGCTGGAGTTGAAGCCGGAAGGGAAGGCCCTAAGCTTCACAAGTGTTACTGTCATACGTGCAATAAAGCAACCAGTAGAAGGAGGTTTCAGAGCACAGTCAAAGTCATTCAAAGGCCATCTGACCCATTGTTCTTGACTTTCCACCAAGAAAAGCCATCCCCAGGTGGAGCCAGTGTTATGCTCCTATAACAATAGGTGTCATATTTCATGATTGACTTGATGAGCTCTGTAATATGTTCATACCTTTTCTTGTTGCAAAGGTTTTCCATATTTCCAAAAAATCAAAAAAATTAAAAAAATGTAAAGAGGGTATACCCTAAAAGAGAAATCAAAGGGTAAAAAGAATAAAATGGTCAAAAAATGAAAAGAAATGAACCCCAAACAAAAATAGACTAGGAAAGTGTGCAAGTCTAAGTGCCACTACTTTTTCATTTTCTATAATAAGCAATTGTGTGGAGCTTGTTACTTATGCCACAATTCATGAAGAGTCAAATTGTTTAAACTTGACTCATTCATTTTTCAATTTCATGTTGTAGAAATAGAGAATAAATATCTGACCAAATAGTGTAGTCTTGGCAGATAAGTAGATAGGTAGAGTAAATAAAAAAGAGCTCAAAAATTTAATATGATCCCTTGGATGTAATAAGTGCAGACTTAGATAGGCTTACTATGTAAAGAAAAGAAAAGTTGATAAGTGTTTGCTAGTCTAAGTGCACCCAAATAAAGAAGAAAAAATGCTAGGTTAAAGTAGACAAGGTAGGTAGATGGTGTTGCAGAATTACTTGTGATAGATAATGTCTCTAAAGGTGTTAATTTTTACTTTTATCACAAGTGCAAGGCAGACTTTACACTTGATGTAGTTCAAGCAAGACAAGATCAAAAAACTAACTTCCATTCACATTTTTCCCTAAAGATTTCACTAATTCCCCCTAAAGTATTAAGGTCTTTGAAAATTAAAGGGGCTCAAAGCATCTCTCTGACTTCTGGAGGGACCGGACCCTCGGCCAAATAATTTAAATGGCCTAAGTACTTAAAACCATTTATAAATCATTCATTCACTCTAATGAGTCATTTTCTAAGTAAAAATCCTACTTTATTTAGGAAAATACACCATATCACCTAAAAAAATCCCTTTGTCCACTTTAAGCCTAAATTTTAAATGTATACTAGAAATATTTTAACTTAGCACTTTCATTTCATTTATCATATTAACCTCTGACATATTATATATAAATCCCGCCCTATTACCTTTTCCGGTATTATTTAATTATACATAAATCCCCAAATATTTATATACCCCACCCCAGTTAATTATAACCATAAACGAAGTCAAATAGGATTAATTGGAATTAATTAATCCTTAAGGTTAATTAAGAACCACCGCCAACCAATCGTATTACCCCCAACACAATTAAAATATGTTTATTATGTTGAGCCTGTTGCAGTTAAAGTCCCACCATACCCCACTCCCGTCTGTCGTCCGATCACTTCCCCATCATCCGACGGTCGGTATCAATATCACGCCCCTCTGGTGACCGCACTTTAACATGCAATCACAGGTGGTTTTTCCTTCATACTCCCACCACATGTCAGGCAGTCTATGTGATCGCTCGTCCTTGGCCCAATACTGCCTAACTCCAAAAGCGGTGTGATCCTGTACCACTTACCGCTCTCCATAAACAAAAAAACATCATTTCCTCACCTACGTCAGTCGTTCGATAATCCAAGAAACCCCACCAACCTCGATTTTGTTAAATAAAGCGAACAAAATGTCATTTTCACTGTTATATGCTGCGACCCATGCTCCCATGCAAAACAATGTCCAAGTCAACTTTTCGAGCTTTCCAACTGCCACCTGATCAGAAAATCTACATCAACGCACTCCGCAACCTGTCATCCAACCTGCTATTGTATTGTTCACTTCTTTGATACAGGTATTTATCCAATATATACTAAAACCCTGTAATTTTGGTTTTCTACTGAAAATTCTACAAGAAAGGGCCAAAGTCAGCTCTAGTCTAGTCTGTGGTTGCCATAAAATGTTCCCGAACCTGTTGTTTGGCCTATTTTCTCACGGAAAACCAAAATTCCATTTTGAATCCACAAGAACCAAAAATGGAAACCCCCGTTGTTTTGAATGTCCCACTGATCAATGCTCCCCATCAAGACAAAGACTATCTGCCTCTTGCAGATAAAGATTCCCAAATAAAGGACATAACCACTGGCCATAATCACGTGAAAGCCTTTTGCCAAGCCAGAAATAACTACTTGAATGGCTCAAACATCCAGGGACTATGGGAATCCAACCTTCCTAGGTACTTTCTTCCCTCAGTCCATGTTTTTTCTGACATAACTCATCAGTTTTGTGCCAATTGTGACCCTAACCTAAGAGTTGTTATGTCCCCAATCCAAATAGTCTTATTCCCCATAATAGCTGCATCCATCAATGAAATGTTACAATTTTCCCCTAATCAAGCCCTTACTCCCCTTTCTATGGGAGATTTACTTGAAAAATCATCTCAGTTGTCCCAATCAGAAGTAATTCGCCTCAGTCAAACATTCATGTTACCAAAGCACCAGCCTAAGGGCCCACCTCCTTATCTGTAGGCTTGCTTCACAGAAACTGGAAAGCTCATTGTTGATATGATATCTTTAATCATGGGATTCAAAACCAGTGAGTTTGTTGATAATGTAACCCTAGTTTTATTATCAATATTTACTCCTGGACAACCTCCTGCTGTTAAATATGACTATGCTTCCTACATTGCCAATAAAATTCATGATCAATAACTAAGACTTGACAATGAAGGAGTCTTCAAATACACCACTTTAATCTACCATCTTATGTTGTATTATCAGTCAGAGAACTTTCCTTTTCCTGTCAGGAAGTTTGACACCAAAGGAAATTCCAAATCTGTCATATTTTGGAATCTCATTTTTCATAATACCCTTGAGTCCCCTTACACCTACAATGAGTTCATTGATCTATTTGTGCATCCTGCAACCACTTTGTTAACATGAGTTTCCCGTCCTAGGATCAGTGGTGATATAAAGAAGATCCTCCAACTTTCCAAGCAATACAGAATAGGTGATTGGTACCTATACAAGAACCATACAGAAATCAAGATCTATGGGTATGAGCTTTACCCCTTTAAGCAACCAAAGTATGTTCCAATGAGACTGTTTGCATTGGAATACTTCAGGCAGATGTTGCATGCAGACTTAATCCATTTTTACAATTCCAAAAAGAAAGCTCAACTTAGAATCAAGAATCAGTTAGGCCCTTATATTTGCAATGTTAAAGAAGCATGGAAAAAAGCAGAAAAAAATTTAGAAGATCATCTTAGGCTATAGAAGAATTTTGGGTGGAAGCCATATGACCCTAATAGCTTTATATGTGATAGAAGAATGAAGAACAGGCTGTAACCTTACATACATCATGGGACGCCAAAAATTGAACAATTTGAAAACATGGATGAATGGAGGGAAGGGACCCTAATAGAAGAGGTTAGTGAACAGGTCAATATAGAAAATGCCATGAGAGATCTTGAGAAAACCCTTGACCTGGATTCTTTTAAGTAGGTATCATTCGAGCTATCTCAAGGACAAGGAATTGGTACATCCATTGCTGGAACCTCTCAGCAACCTCCACAAAAAATCAGCACACCAGCCCCAGGCACATCTAAAGGCAAGGAAGTGGAGACCACAGAACAACCTACAATGTCAAAGAAACATGAAACTTCCAAATAATAGGTCCAAATTCCAACTCCTCCAACTCAAACCATTGTAGAAGTACCTCCAAGTTTACAGACTCCTCTGAATGAGGAGAGAAATAAAAAGAGAGACAGGGAAACTACTACCCCAACCAGTGAACCTTTAGGACAACATGGGACAAAGAGGCAAAGACTAAATCCTCTTTCAAAAGAGGAAATTATTGAAGAAACTAGAGATAGTCGAAGAGAAGAAAGGGTAGTTAGCCAGCAAACTTTCCCATTGGGAGCAACATCCACTAGCTCATAGAGACAAAAGCTAGAAACACAACAAAGTTTATAAGTATCATCTCTCAAACCTCTAGGAAAAGAGGCCGCAGATATCAAGAAGACATTCATAGAAATAAAGGCTAGGAATGATCCATTGAGGCTTCAAATTTACAATCATTATTTGAAAATGGCCCCCACAAATCAGTAGAGATTAATGTTAGCCTATGACATTAAAGAGGGCAAGATGATAATGAGCTACTTCAAGCCAAAGGTACAACACCCTCAATCAGTAGTAGATTACCGTAGAACAAATATGGAAGTCTTGGCAAAGGATATTCATCCTTTGGATCAGATTGAATTGCACAAGAAAACTGAAGAAAGGGTCTATTCAACCTTAAGTAGTAAAGCATTGATGGTCCACAGGCTGCAAAATTCTTTAGATAATACAACTGCCCAACTAAACGTAGAAAAAGCCTCCTCTCAGGCTAAAGATAACATAATAAAGTCATTAGAATAAATCATCATTCGATTGGGACATGATCACAAAGATGTAAAGGGAGTAGAAGCATTAATAGAAAAGAAAGATGAATATATTGTTGCCTTGAGTTAGCAGCTAAAGCTGCCTCCTTCAAGGCATCCACAGACTGTTGAGGTTATAAAGAAGAAATCTGAAGAAGAGATGATGGATCTCCTCTTAAAACTCAATGAAATATTGAATGACACAGAGCAGGCATTACAAAAAGCACTGAAGGACAAGCAAGGAGAGTCGACCACTCAGCCTCCTGATGTAATTCCCATAGTCTCAACAGTAGTCCCTTCTACACTTGGAACACCACTAGCTCCAAACATCCCAGCAGCTACAACAAAGGTGGTCACAGGTACAACAACAACAGGAACAACACAGGGAAGCAGTGCCAATTTGAGCATAGAAGAGCTAATAAAGTCAATGGGAGACATGAAACTATAGGTTTCATAATTAAAATAGGTAAAAGAACAGTTTGCTAAGATGGAAAGAAATTATGATATCTCAAAGATAAATGTTGTGGAAAAAATAAGGGAGATTAAAGCATTATAAAGTAAAGTGAAAACATTAGAAAAATTTCTCACTATTGACAAGCCTCTGGCAGAGATTAAGAAAATTCTTTGGGCCAACATCACTCAATCCATAAATGATGTTTGGCCATCCATCCAAGTAATCTTTGAGCAGATTGATTTAGTGAAAGAAACACAAGGAGAAAATCAAAAGAAGAAAGCATAATTAAGACAAATGCCTGATGAAGCCAACCGGCTCATACTTTTTTTGAATAACAGAAATAAGGAACAACTGGAAGAACTTGGCATCTCGTACAGGATAGAAACTATTTTTGAAATCAAAAGGGTGCTAACCAAGAAAACTTTGATGCAAAATTTAGAGAGAAGATGTTAGGATATGCAGATAGAGATTAATTCCTTCATGGAGAAGTTTGTTATTTTGCAGAATAAAGAGCTACCAGGTCCTTTAGTGATTAATGGCCGATTAATGAAGCACAGAGATTATATAGATAAATTAAATAAGTATGCTAGCAATCAAGCTAGCTCATTAACAAGTGCATCAGAAATAAATACACTCCCCATAGGCCGAGTTCTCTATGATAGCTTAGAGAACTTATTCTATGTTGAGCATGAGATAAAGCACTTGTTCCCAATCTTCCTACCTTTTTTAGATATACAGAAACTGATGAGACCCTGAGGAAACTTCAGAAACACAGATTACCGGAGTTAAAATGGTGGGAAGACATGTTGGAAATTTTGTAAATTTATCCTTGGTAAAATGAAAATTTTTGGCTATTTACCGTAGTAAGATGAACAAATATGAACAAACATGAATAGAGATCAAATAGGTCAAAGTGTATCAAAACAGGTAAAGAGTATCAGTCAAAACAGGGCAGCCAGCACGGAGTTACTAAGGAAGACAGCAGCAAGCCAAATCATAGGGCTTTCCTCTAGCACACTCAGCAAGAATAGGAATAGCACATCATTAGTTTACCTTTCTCCTATCTTTGAGACTAGCTATCTCTATGTTCTTTTAACTTATTCTTAGTCACCCTAGAATCTATCTCACTCAGTTATGAGATATTTTGTTGTGAATTTTTTGTATAAATACTCCCTCAATTGGAGTATTGAGGGTGGATTCTTAGACATTGCTGTAATATTGATTATTTTGGAATAAAGTGTTGTTAAACCAACTTTTGTATGGCTTGATGGATAAATAATTGATGCAAAGGACTTTCCACGGATTTCTCGAATCAAACACTGAATCAATAAGTCGTCTATACCTTGTGTTTTAAAGTTTTCCTCATTTCTTATATCATCTATGTTTCATATCTGAATGATAAACGAAAATGATTAATTCAGAATATGCTTGATTGCATTCTGTTTTCAATTGTTATTATTCTTTATGTTTTCTTGTGAATTAGAATAAATAGTGAAATCTTAAGTGCTCCTGTTTTCTAGTTCGTTTATTTTGATTATTTGTTAAAGAATACTTAACTGCTCTTTATTAGTAATCATTCAAGTTCCATTTTTCAAATAGGTTGAAGGATTCATAACTGCCCTTCACCCATTTTGAAACCATTCCATTTATGCTAAGTCTTTATTTGTTCCATGTTTGACCATCTTTCTCTATGAAACCATCCTTTGTTAAGAGACCTAATCCAGTTAAGCCATCTTCTTTGAATCCATTAGCCCAATGGCCTAAATTAGTTAGTCCCACCACTCTGCTATTGAATCTCACCACCCAAACTCAGACAAAACTCCTAAACTTCACAACTAGCCTAATATCTTTTAAAACAAAGCTAAAACTTAAAGAGGGAGCCCTCTCTGGATACAGATTGGCTAGATTCTGTATCTAAAAGTTGGTTTGTGGTTACCTCGGATCCCTTTCCTTTTCCCAACAACTTCAAGGAAAATATGAGTGATAACAGGTAGAAGTCTAACCACTCTTCCTTTTATATTCACAAATTCTTGTTCTTTTGTGCCGCAAACTCATGAATTCTCCTGTCCAACCAACTTTCAATTTCTTTCTTATTTGGATTCCAATGATACGACATCAGACATCTCTATGCAAATTTCGGTCCTAGCAATGGAACCATTTGTTGGCTTGATGGGGCCTGACCCATGTTCGAAGTTATTTAGCCAAAGAAATCCTTGTACAAGTGGCCCTTTCGGCAACAATCCACGGAGCATGGACTGAGGTCTCACCCGAAGCAGTATGTGGGGATATGGGAACCAAGTTTTTGCACCCTTGAGATGTCTGAGGGGTCGATTTAGTCCAACTGTGAATACCTTCATGCAGTTTACTTTGCGCACTTTCCTGACCTATGAGGCATTCACGCCCTGTTATATTTGCCTTCACACAACCCTAACCAGGGGCTGTGGAGCTTTCGCGCTGCTAGAGCAGCGAATTGCGATATTTCCCCAAGTTACACTGTGGATCTTACTTTTCTTCTTATAACAATTAGTTATCTTTGCATAAACAAATAATTTATCTTATATTCACTTATTCATCATATTCATATAAGTTGACGTATCAGATAAATAGTAAACTTGCAGTTCATACCCTATATACTTCAATGCACAAAGAAGGAAACAATACATAGAAATAATGTAAAACTTCTCTTTATTAATGCTTCAATCAGTTACAGACTCAACCTGCCCTATGGACTCAGCTGCAGGGGTCTGCGCACTCAGATGTAGAGCCTTCTCCTACTCTACGACCCAAATACATAACTTTACACTTTAGACTCAATGCTTACTTATTAGATCTTCTTTTTTTTATTTCCTTAGATCTGATATCTCTTTACATTTAGAGCCTCACTCTATTTATACAATCCCATGGTCGACGGACCATGGGTAGAACTCTCAAGCTAACATTATATTTACATTTAAGTAAGAGTGGACAACCCTATGACTCAATTACAACTTTGCGCTCCGCGCCCACAAATCGCGGAGTCTTTACATCGGACTTAGTAAAAACTTGGGCTTTGAGCCACAAAACTCGCCTTAAGGGGGGTCCCACGCCCAACAATTGGAATAGTGGTCTATCTACTTGCACTACCTCCAAATGTGAAAGTCCATGACGTTTTCCATATTTCATTGCTTAAGAGGTATATAAAGTGTTGATAATGTTATTGATTAGTTTGTATTGCAGGTGGAGAAAGAAGGAGAGTTCCAGCTGGAGCCTCAATGCATATTAGAGCAGAAGCATCTCCTGCTCAGGAATAGAGCCATAGATCAAGTTAAAGTGCAGTGCAAGCACTTTCGGGTCAAATAATCTACATGGGAGATGGAAAAACAGATGTGGGTTATGTATCCTTCATTCTTGGTCATTTGAGGAAAAGCAGTTTTGCTTTGATGTTTGTTATATTTTTTGTTAATGTTTTGGTATATGCATCTATATACTGATGTAAATACCGCCATGAGCTAAGTTATAAAGCTCCAATAAGTGATATGGTTGTTATCTTGTCATTTTTACATGATGTTTTTCTTTTGAGCAGGTCTTTCATTGTAAATACTGTAATGAGCTAAGTTATAAATCTCCATGGATAGAATTTTTTATTTTCCATTAGTTTGTTGAGGTATTGGTGTGATTTAACACCAAGGATGATGTTCCCCAAGGGGGACAGTTCTATGACAACCCTGGTGAAAATTCATGTAATAAAATTAAATAAAGGAAAAAATAAGACCACGATTAAGAGACATGTATTCCAAGTTGAATGTTGGGAAAATATATCCTAGTGGGCATCACTAATATATTTATGGCTAAATGAAATGGGCAAATGCAAATGCAAAGGCATTAAAAGACATTAAAAGACATGAAAATAAAGGAAATTAGGAGGAAAGCAAGGTGAAAGCTCACAGGTTGCATGTGAGGAGGAAAATGAAGGAAAATAATGGAAAATGAAAAGAAATAGAGGCCTCATCTATAAAAAGGCTTCTGAAGATCAATTTGTGACTTTTTTCAGTTCAGTTTTGGAGCTCTCTCATTATTCTCTCTCTCTCTCTCTCACTCGCTCTTGGTCACTTAGAGTTTCTTGAAGCACTCTAGTTTTGGATCAAGGAAGGAAAAGTAAGCAAAGGGAAAGGAACAAAAGAAAAGATCAAGGAAGGAAGAGTAGGAACACACAAATTCAACAGTAATAGTTGTAGGTCACATATTGCATGTGTGATTTCCTAGTCATTTTTGACATGCATGGATCTACATGTTGGTGTATGGTTCTCTTGTTGTCAGTGGCATCGTTTTTCTGGGTTATGGAGGTGGTTTTCAGCCTAGTCTTGCCTTTCCAAGATGACATGGTCTGTTGGGAGGTTTATATTGGTTTTTAGCTTTAGATTTGCTGGATAGATTTCAAAATCGGGGTGGATGTGGTCTCAAGGTTCATTCCCAAAGGCTTAGGAATCCCTTCACCGGTTTTGCCAGGATACATGGTAAGGCCTATGGGAGGATTCTCGATTTAGGGCCTAGTGATTTGGGTTTGGATTGCCGTAAAGCCTAAGACACTTGTCTCAATTTAATGCCTAGTGATCTAGGATTGGATTGCGGTAAATTCCTCAAGGATAGTGATGGTTTCTAAGTTCAATTCAATTTTATGATCAGAGCACTAGTTTTGGTGTGATCATGGTTTAATAAGGGTGGAGATGGTTTAACCTCTCAACTTCCTTGGCTATTTTTGGATTGGTTTATCCATGATATCCCACATTCATGCTTTTAATATGGCACGGTGGTGACTGGCTGAAAGAAATATTTGGATCAGCCATGTCTACGGTTGAGTAGTACGTAGAACTCTCAAACCTTGTTAGGTTTTCCTATGATTAATGAAATCTAAGTTATCTTTCTTTAGCACTTTTTTATATGTGGATTTAATGGTTATTATATCTTTGTTATTTACAAGGTTTTATGCTGGTTATAAGCATGGTTAATTCATGTAGTTACTTGTAATTATTAAAATGCTAGATGCAAGAAATAATTGATGTTATATGAGTTCAATGGAGAAGATGGTGATCCTTATTGTCATGTTCCAAAATATTTTTCAGTCATTCATGCTCTATCTTGTATCTTAGCCCTATAGGTTTCGTTGATGGCAAGTGTTTAACAGAATGTCAATCCAGATTGGGGATGGTTAGGCCTAGTTCTGAAGTTGATTTTGGTTGATTAGTCTTTTCATCATGTCTTTGATGGATTCTAGAAGCTACAGTGAGTTCTAGGAAGTGGCTGGAATTTTGGCCTAGAAAAGTGCCTTGAATTCCACCGACGCTAGCATAGGTCTGCAAGGAAAGGTCCATGGAAACAAGCATGCAAGCCTATGAGAGAATCTAGAAGTCCCTGGACACTAGCATGCCCATAGCATGAGAATGTCTAGAGGTCAGTAAGTCAAAAACATTAGTGCAACCCATGGGTATGATTCTTTAGTGGCTAAGAGATCTCCTGGGGGTGTTGTTGTTGATGTGGAAGCTATCGTTGATGTGTTCCATCGATTCCATTTCCTTAAGGTCACCAAGGAGATTGAATCATATCATAGTAGTCTCTTCGTCACATGTTTACATCGATTGGCTGGTTACTTGGGTAGATGTGGGAGGAGGGTGGTTACAGTATGGAGGGATGATAGGTCAAATGTAGAATGTAGAAGTGCATTTGACTTGATACATCACAAATAAATGAGGTTGCCTGGGAGTGGATTTGGTAGTAAATAAGTGAAGAAGAGAAGAATGACACTAATATCCAAGTCATGCGAGTGAAATGGCTCCTAGACCTAAGTGGATGGTCAAAAATCCCAATGGTGTGTGGGGTCTACAACATGGGGTAATCCATGAATGGGAAGGTTCTATCAACTGGCATGGAGGTTTACCATATGCAAGGGGAAGTGTTGGTAAACATGGTCGAGATGATGGACCCTATGGTGCATTACATAGAAATTATGCACCAAAGAAATTATGTCAGGATATGTAAATCTTTATAGGAAGCCTATCATGTTGGGAGGAAAATGATACCTTCACTCTCGATGACCACTGGGGTACTGATTATGGTAGGAAGCTTTTGATGCACCTACAACCTTGACAACCAATACCTCTAATGAAAACATATTGATAAAAACATATATAAGTTGAAATCAGTTGAACAAGATGATTCAAAGAACATGAGAGGGCGCACCTGAAGGGGTAATTTGAGTGTGAAGCAGGCCCAAAAAATGAGTTTGGGGTTGAAATGGAATGAAGGGTACAATGCTGGAGATGACATGCTCCTGATACTTATGTCTTTGATGACTTTCAAAACGAAGGTCTTAAGGTCCTCTACTGGGTTTGGGAAGATGATAAAGAGGGTGATATATAGGAAAATTGGGCCTATGCAACCTCATTTGTACTTGTTGTCCTGGAGTGAAGAGTGGTTTCAAGAGTTGTTTTCTCTTGTTGCAGTCAGCCTATGCACCGAGGAAGTGCATGAGGAGAGATAGGTAAGATTACATAACTCAAAATTTATGATTTTGATAGGTTAGGTTAGGTAGGCCATATAGGGTCGCTTATATAGACCTATTTTAGGGTACAAAGGTCGACCATACAAGCAATTGTGAGATAGTCGTGCAGTACCTATGGGAGATTGAGGCTTGCATACAGGTTTAGGGGATGCAATCACACAGGTTGTGTGGTTGTGGGTAAAACAATCGTAAGATATTTGGATTGATGACCCCGTGACTTTTAGGATGACAGAGACATGACTACCATGACTGTTAATCGGACAACTACACGCTTTGCACCTCTGTGCATGGAACAAATGCATGGTCATGAGGTTGGAATCCCCACAAATTTTTGGATTATAGATGTGTTGAATGTACATCTAGATTGTTCCATTGCGTGTTGCACACCACGCATGTGAGGCTAATTTTATTCTTTTTCATCCTTTTTGGCAGGATGGGGATGTTGTGGAGAGAGCATGATTGGGAGCCTCTCCACATTGCGATTATTGGTGATGCTACAATGAGCACCACTTTTGCCAAACAAGGGTTACTAAAGTTTGCTCAGAACCCCTTTCTGAGGTCGTAGGATGAGTTCCTAAATTTTTTGATATGGTGTTAGGACCCAGATTGGGAGGTGTTTTAGATCTAGGGTAGAGAGTTGCCTTTTAGTATTGTTTTTGACATTTATTTTGCCATAGGATTAGTGCCTCATGGAAAGGTATTACATATTCTTATTTTGACTAGGTGAGTGGACATTCATGTCTGGGCGAGGGCTCATTGTGGGCTCAATGTTATTGATTAGGGGTGTATCCAAGTCAAGACCATCGTGGAATTGGCAGAGTGGGTTTCTTTGGCGATGATTGTGTTCCTTTTAGGGTGATTCTCCCCTCATCAATTGTATGGGACACATATTTTAATCCTAGAGAGACTCTAGGCACCTCTACTACATCCTCATGAACCTCTACAACATCTGCACACTCCTGCAATCTCTCCATCTCTGATGGGGGTTGATGAGTACCTCCCTCTACGAAAGGACCACCTATCTTCATACACTGATGTTGATTAGGTCCCTCAGGGTCCTCATGAACCCTATCATCTCTTTGTTACTGTGGAACAAATACTACATCACCTATGCCCAATCATCAGGAATCATTACCCACTAGGTAGGCCAGTGGTCATCTGCGGGGCCCCACATCTGTAATAAAACATACATGGTATTAGAATCATCATAAATATACATCATAAATACATGAAAGTATGCACAAATGAAGAAATCACAAAACCACAAACCTGCCGACCTCGAGGCGTCACCTAGAGGAAGTCCCATGTTTGGATCACCCCTTAATTCTACACCATAGTAGGGGTACTATAGAAACATCTAGGGGTTGGACTAAATGAACCCTCAAGCACAGAGTTCCAATAGTGCCCCACCTCACCCCTACTCACTCAAGGCATCACCAAAGCCCACATTGTGTCTGTGGTTCTCTCGCAAGCATTGGTGGCGGCGCTACTATGGGGCATAACATAAAAACCATCTCGTAGAGGACGCTCTATAGGATTCTTGCATAACAAAAAATCTGTGAATGGCCCCAATGCACCAATGTGAGCTGTTATGTCATCCCTCCATGCAAAAAAACAACCTAATCAAAGAAGTGGCCCAAAATTATTAATGAGGGGTGCATATGGGTCAGGACCATTGTGGATTTGGCTGAGTGGGTTACTTTGGTGGTGATCATTCACCTTGCTAAGTCAACCACCCTCATTGATTGTTTGGGCCATATATTTCCATCCTAGAGAGACTTCAGGTGGGCTATTTATTTGATTGGGCTAGTTTTGTGCATAGAGGGATGACATCACAGCTCACGTAGGTGCATTGGGGCCGATCTCAGAATTTTTTCTGTGTGAGCATCTTATGTAGCATCCTTTACGAGAGGGTTGTGATGCTATGCCCCATAGTAGTAGTGACACTAGGGCCTGCGAAAGATCCATGGATACGGTGGTGGGGTCTAGTCATGGCTCGAGCAGGTGGGGGCCAGGTGGGGTACTACTAGACCCCCATGATGGAGGGTTGGTTTAGGTCCAACACTCAGATGATTCTAGAGTATGCCTACCATGGTGTAGACTTCAGGGATGATCCAAACATGGTTCTTCATTTGGGTGAGGTCTGGATGTTGACAAGTATGTGGTTGGTTCTTTCTACATTTGTGATCACGTTCATGTGTTTATGATGTATACTTATGATTATTTTGATAGTATGTGCGTTTTCATGCATATGTTGGGCCCCACGGATAATTGTTGGCCTACCCAATGAGAAACGATCCCTGATGATTGGGAATAGCTAGTGTGGTAGCTGTGCTATAGCGATAGAGAGATGACGGGGTTTAGGAAGGACTTGAGTGACTAGCTTTGCACTTGTCTATGGATATAGGTGGTGACTCTAGAGAGGGAGGTAGCTCATCTACCCCACTAGAGATGGTGAGAATATAAGAGCATGCAAATGTTGTATAGGCTTGGGCGGATGTGGCAGAGGTGCAACTGAGGGAGGAAGAGGACACTTGGGGTCAAGTGGACACCCTATTGAGGGTGATGTCCGAGGAGGGTTAGCCAGGGTTGGGGGAGTAGATGGTCAAGACATTCATACTCTAGAGAGAGCACACCATCCAACTCGTCATCGTCTTGTGATGGCAGTGGTGATTACTCATATGATTCTAGCACGATATGACATTTAAAGAGGACCTCAAGTAGGGGGCACCTAGGGTGTTGGGACTCAACCTTAGATATTTTTTGTATGTACTAGGGAAAGCACCCATTATGAGGATTCTCCCCTATTTGATGATTTATTTTTTGATCTTGTACCAGTGGATGTATATGTTTTTTATACACATATATTTTGGAAATATATATACTAGATGTGTATTTTTTGTAGCTCTCACGATGTGTTATGATGTGTATGCTTCTATACATGTGATGTATTTATCCATTTATTTGATGGATATGATGCCTATGATTTATGTGTCTTGATGATGGTATATATGTGATGCATGGAATCCAAGGATTTGATTAGCTATATGGTCAACTATGTGATTGCAATCGCTTGGTATATCTAAAATGTAATATGATAAAAACCACGAGCTAACCTTTGTGCATGCGAGCATTTCTGAAAAAGGCATGGATCACGTACATTGAAGGCATTGTTCAATTGTGAGACAACAAGCTCGGAATCAATGAACACATGTAGGTGACTGATACCTAGACGGGAGGCATTGGCCAAAAAGTCCATGATGGCATCATATTCAACTTGATTATTGGTGATGGTCCTGATACATAGCCCATTATTGTGAAATCGTGTTAGGTCGGGAGAGTATATGGCCTAGGCTACTGCAACGAGGTTTTGTAACTAGTGAAAAGCACCGTTGGTGAACCTATGATGATAGGCTGGCGAGTGATCCATCTACAACAAGGGATGAGAGAGTGATTTTAGTGTACGTCCACGATGAGGTGGTCATCATAAAAAATAATTCATGGTGCATACATTTTTAGGGAGATAATTTTTTTAGGTAGAGCCTATTGACAACATTTTTTAGGCAAGTCCCATCTGGCTTTGCTAACATATATTCCCCCTTGAGGATACAATGCTTAATAATGTATGGGCCATTCCATTATTTATCGAAATTTCCTGATCCTAAAGCTTTGTTGGTGACATTTTAGTGAAGGAATAACTACCCTTTGGTGGATTATTGAGCGGTGATATTGTGGTCCAAATAGGCTTTGGTCCATTTTTTGTGTGCTTCATTATGCTAGAGGGAATCTCACCGACTTTTGTCAACCTATTCTAGCTCCACCAACCTTTGCTCTAAAGTTGTGGTGTCAAAGAGAAGTTCGATGGTTGAGTGTAATGTAAGGATCTCGCACTCAATGGGGAGAAATTATTCAATCCCATAGACTAATAAAAAGGGTGTGAATCCCATGGATGCTTTGACCACGGTGCGGTACACCCATAAGTTTGAAAACAACATGTGGTGTTAATTGGTTTTGTGGTTGTCCACCATACACTACACCATCATTTTTAGGACTTTGTTTACAACTTCTACTCGGTCGTTGGATTGAGGGCAGTATGGAGAAGAAAACTCATGAGAGAAACTAAGGTGTTGGGATAACTCTTGAAATATCTTGTTCTCAAAGTGTTTTCGATGATCCAAGACCAACTACTTGGGAACATTGAACTGTGTTATGACATGGTTAAAAAATTTCATGCAACAATTTCAACTGTGTTATTATATAAGGGTATGGATTCTGCCCATTTGGTCAAATAGTCAAAAGTGACCACAATAAAATTATGGCCGCTTGGGGATGGAGGGTTGCAAGTCATGAAGTGGATGGCACATTTATAGAAGGGGCCTGCAATGCTGATTGGGTGAAGGTTAGTGGTTGGGGCTCATGCCTTATCAACTTATTTTTGGTACCATTCACATATCTTTACTACTTGAATGAAGTCTCAAAATAGGGTGGGCAGGAAATAATTGGAATGAAGTATTTTCTTAGTAGGAACCATCCTTGATAGGTAGTCACTACAAGCTCCATTATAGCAATGATTTAAGACTTGCTCAACTTATTTGAGTGTAAGACATTAAGGAAGGATGGTGTTGATGCCTCGATGATAAAGGACATCCCCCATAAGGAGGTAATAGGGGGATTGATGAAGAATGTGCCTTCAATCGTCTCGAGTAAGTTGAGGTCTAAAATTTTGAGTCTGTAGAAATAGTAGGATGTCGTCGTACTAGGGGTCATCTATTGATACAAAGAACATTTGTTTCTCAGGGAAGGAATAATTAATGGAGACCCTTGGGTCTTTGTAGTGTTGGGTGTGGAGCATGATTATCTTCTTGATTTAGAGGTCTCAGTCATGTTGGATCCCTGTTCCTAAATGACGTGGCAACGTTGCACGTATGAAAGCTATGGGGGGGGCGACAATTGCTTTTAAAGAGCATCCCCTTTGAGGGGATTCAGGGACAATATCCCAGAAACTAAAAACAGATGAAAATTTGCCTTGTAAAGTATTGTAATTCCGTAGTTAATATGGGTCATTCATTACGAAAATGATCTGATGGTAGAAGTTATGTTAATTTAGGCTTGTTTTCCCTAGAAGTAAACCCTCAATTTATATGAGGAATTGTATTGCAGTTATGTATGATTATTCTAAGAGAGAGAGAGAGGATTCTATGTGTGAGAGAAGAGGAAATTACAGTGGATTTGTTGTAGGTTGTATCTCTTGATTTTGCTAGATAATATAAAAGGAAGATCTGGTTGTTTCTCTATGGACATATCCCAAATTGGGTGAACCATACATATGTATATCTCTCTTAATTTATTCTTTTCTGTATTTTTGTTTCTGCAATATTTTTTGTGTTCCATTGCTCTGTGATATATAATTTTTTAACAACTGGTATCAAACCCAAAGGTCTATTTGGTTGATAAAATCATATGAGAGAAGGGTTCCTAGTTCAAGTGGGAGAAATGATGGAAGATATTAGGTTGAGGGTCGATAAATTTAACGACCAAAACTAACAATTCTCGAAGATGAAAATGGTAGATTATCTGTATTAAAATATCTGTAACTACCATTGAGTGGAAAAATAAAGAAGCTGACAAGTATGACAGATGCAGAATGGGACATTCTCAAAGGAAAGGAACTAGGAACAATACACTTTTGTCTTTCATCATTGGTGGCATTCAACATTTCAAAGGAAATGACAACGGAAGGCTTAATGGCAGCATTGTTAAAATTATACAAAAAACCCTCAGCTTCAAATAAGGTATTTCTTATGAAGAATCTATTTAATATGAAGATGTTGGAAGGTGGATCTATTGTTGATCATTTAAATGAATTTAACAGGGTTACCAATTAGTTAAGTTATGAAGGGGTAAATTTTGATGATGAAGTTAGGGTTATCTTGTTTTTGTGCTCATTGCAAGAAAATTGGAATATTAGCTTAGTTATGGTTATTAGTAACTTTGTCTCTAGATATAGTACTTTAAAGTTTGATGATGTTTTTGGTGCCATGCTTAGAGAGGAAATGTGACAGAAAATCTTTGGTGAGACATCAGGTAATGCTTTGACTATAGAGACTAGGGAAGAAAAATGGGAATATGAAGGAGCTCAGGAAATCACAGTAAGTCAAGAAAAGGAAGATCCAAATCCATATTAGGTATAGTTTTCTAGAAATGTGGGAAGAAATGACACCTAAGAAAAGACTGTAAATATCATAAATGAAAAGAAGGATATGGACATCAAGAGAAAAATGATGAAGTGAATGTGATAGGTGATTTGTTGCAATATTATTTCATTATTTCATTAAATAATATTATTGATTCCTAGGTCTTTTATTCAAGGGCCTCATTCCATTCCACCCCTGATAAGAAACATTTTCATGACTATGTTAAAGGAGATTTTGGACAGGTTCATCTAGGTGATGATAAACCATGTAAAATCGATGGAATGGGTAAATTTTTTATAAAGAAACAAGATGAAAAGTAATGGCTATTGAAGGAGGTAAGGCATGTTCCATATCTAAATAAAATTGAAATTTCAACAAGGTAGTTTGGAGGTGAAGGTTGTGTAACTATAATCACAGAAAAAACTTGGAAGGTCACTAAAGTAACCCTGGTCATAGAAAAAGGAGAAAAGGTTGGCACATTGTATTTATGCAATAGTATTTTTAATTTTGTTAATGCCTTAACCTCCATAGAAGCATATATGACATTGTGGAATTATAGGCTTCGGCACATAAGTGATAAGGGGATGAAAATTATTCACTCAATAAAATTGTTTCCATGTTTGAAACATTTTGATTTGGATTTCTATGAGAATTGTGTTTATAGAAAGCAGATGAGAGCTAGATTTATCAGAGTCGGGAAAGAAAAGAAGAGAGAAAAATTAGAGCTTGTGCATACAGATGTACGGGGTCCTACTCATGTATCATCTCTCGGTGGCTCTTGCTATTATGTTACTTTTATTTATGATGCAACCAGGAAAAATTGGATTTATTGTATTCAAAATAAATTTGACGTATTTGATACTTTCAAGAAATGGAAGCCTTTGGTTGAGAATGAGACATGAAAGAATTTGAAGTGTCTCATAGGATATAATGGAGGTGAATATTGCAGCAAAGAGAATGATAAATATTGTTCATAGCATGGAATTCGTAGAGAGAATATAGTTCCAGGAACACCATAGGAAAATGGTGTGTGAAAAATGACGAATAGGAAAATCATGGAGTGTGCAAGGTGCATGAGATTGTATGCAGGATTACCCTTATAATTTTTGGTAGATGATGTATATATTGTTGTTTATCTAGTAAAAAAAGGGCCTTCAAGTTCCTTGGATGTTGGTATTCCAGATAATCCTTTTTCCACATTAACAAAGAAAATGTAACAAAGATTGAGGAAAAATCAAAGAAATGTACCTTTATTGGATATGGTGTTAATGATTATGGTTATCACTTATATGATTATGAGAATCACAAAATCATTAGGATAAGAGATGTCATATTCAATGAAAAGGTCTTGTATAAGGATCATATGAGGGAAAAGAAATTGGAAAAGGAAAACAAAGAATATGTAGTTCTTGATGAGATCACATAAAAAGCAAAGGTGTCTGAAAATCATAATGATCAGAAGCCACAAAAACCACAATAACAATAGGCACCTCAAATACCTGAAAGTTTTGTTAGAAGATCTACCAGGATAAGTACACCCCCTGCACGATACTATCTTTTAGTATATTATGTATTTTTGACTCATTATGGTGAATAGTTATGAAGAAGCAATGCAGATATAAACCAAGAAGAAGTCAGAGCAATCCATGGAAGAAGAGATGGAATCCTTGATGCATAACCAGACTTGGGACTTACTTAAGTTGCATGCAGGTAAAAAAGCATTGCAAAATAAATGGGTTTACAGGTTGAAGGAAGAATATGGCGAAAAACAAAGGTATAAGGATAAACTTGTGGTGAAGGGGTTTGCACAAAATAAAGGTATAGACTTTGATAAAAAAATCTCTTGTTGTTAAAATGACTTCAAACATAACTATTTTATTTTTAGTGGCAACGAAAATATTTTCATCTTGAGTAGTGAGATGTAAATACAAACTTTCTCCATGGCCATTTGGAGGAAGGAATATATATGCAACAACCACAAGGTATGAGGTCAAAGGGAAGGAGAAATTAGTGTGCAGGTTGAAGAAGGGTTTGTATGTCCTAAAATAGGCTCCAAGGAAATGGTATTTAAAATTTGACAGCTTTATGTCTGAACAAGGTTATATTGGATGTCATTTTGATCACCGTGTTTATTTTTAGAAGAAAAATGATGGAAGTTATATTATATTGCTATTATATGTAGATGACATGGTCATTGCACAGTTAACATGTAGGAAATAAATGTTCTCAAAGGAAAATTGGAAAATTCATTTGCAATGAAGAATTTGGGTGCTGCAAAACAAATCCTTGGTATGAGAATAACTAGAGACAGGAAAAATCACAAATTAACATTGTCTCAGAGTGATTACATAGAAAATGTGTTGGAAAGATTTAATATGAAAAATGAAAACCAATTAGTACACCTTTGGATAGCCATTTAAAACTAGGTAAGGAGATGTGTACCAAGACTCAGGAAGAGATGGATTATATGTGTAAAGTTCCATATGCATCAACAGTTGGAGGCTTAATATATGTAATGGTCTATGTAAGGCATGATATTGCACATGTGGTGGGAGTTGTAAGCAAGTATATGAAGAATCTAGGAAAAGAGCATTCGATGGCAGTGAAGTGGATTCTTAGGTATTTGAGAGGTACCACAAATCAATAATTATGCTTTGTTGATTCAAATATTCCTCCACAAGGATATATTGATGCAGATATGGCAGGTGATAGAGATAAGAAGAGGAGAACCACAGGGTATGTGTTTACTTTAAGTGGAACAACTGTCAGTTAGGTTTCAAAATTTCAAAACATAGTCACACTTTCAACAACGGAGGGAGAGTATGTACATGCTACAGAGGATAGTAAAGAAATGATTTGGTTACAAAGGTTTATGGATTAGTTGGGAAAGAAGAAGGAGATGGGAAGGTTCTATAATGAAAACTAGAGTGTCATTCATCTTGCAAAGAACTCAAAATTTCATTCAAAGGATAAAAATATATAGCTCAAATACCATTTCATATGGTCAGTGTTGGAAGATGGATAGTTGAAGCTATAAAATATACACATTATCTAGAATCATGCAGATATTTTAACAAAAGTTGTAACTAGGGAGAAACTAATGTCCTACTCAGTGTCAGTTGGTATTCAAGTATGATGATGAAGATGAGAAACTATCAAGTCCAAAGTGGAAGCATTGCGTAGAAAATGAAACAACAGTGGAGCTGCTATAATTAGTCTCGAAGTGGGGCAATTGTTAGGTGTGGAGCTTGATTATCTTCTTAATTCAGACATCTTAGTTGCATTGGACCCCAATTCCTAAATAAGGTGGCAACCCCACCCATATGAAATCCTCCATGGGGGGTTAAGGGGGCGATGATGACTACTTTTAAAGAAGCCCCCTTTGGTGGGCATTCAGGGGTAGCACCCCTGAACATAAAAATAGATGAAAATTTTCCTTCTAAAATATTGTAATTTCGTAGTCAAACTAGGTTGTTCATTAGACGAATGATATAATGGTATAAGTTATGTCAATTTAGTTTTTTTTCCCTAGAGGAAACCCTTCATTTATATGAGGGAATTTTATTGCAGTTGTGTATGATTATTTTGAGAGAGAGAGGAGGTTGTGTGAGAGGGAAGATGAAATTACAGCGGATTTGTTGTATGTTGTATCTCTTCATTTTGCTAGATTATATAAAAGGAAGGACTGGATTTTTCTTCATGGATGTAACCCAAATTGGGTGAACCATGTATATCTATGTCTCTCTTGTTTTATGCACTTATTTATTTGTGTTTCTACAATATCTTTTGTATTTCATTTCTTCATTAATTAATTTCTAACGTGTAGGGAGATCTGTAATGAACTCGGCATGGATAAGAAACTTCTTGATTTCGGGAGAAACAAACTGTAGGTCAAATTCTTGTAGAATAACTACCCATCAAGCATATTTTTGGTTCATCATATGACAAGTGAGAAAATACCTCATGGGATTGATATTTTCAATTGTGGTGGTGGTCTATAAGGTGATGTAATGTCAAAGCTTTTGTATAGAGTGTACTAGGGCTAAGGTGGTCTTTTAAGCTAACTCATACTTCAAGGTAGGTTTGGAGAGGTTCTTGTTGATGTAATAGATTACATGCTCTCTATTATGAGGTCCTTCTAGAACTAATACCCCAGTAATTACAACATCATAGGATGATAGGTAAACCGTGTAGTCTTTATTATGTTCAGGGGGGCTATTAAATGGTGTTTGATATAATGCATCTTTTAGGGCTTCAAACATTTTTTGTGCATGATCATCCCAGTGCAAGGGAATGTCCTAAGGAAGGAGGCACAAGAATCCATGTGCACAAGTGGTGTATTCAAGTACAAATAAGTGTAAGAGGTTGACCTTACCCTATGAGATTTATAACTGCTTTAAATTTTTTGGAGGGGGCACCTCCTGGATGGCCTAGACCTTGAGAGGTTCAACTCTAATACTTTGTTGGAAAATGATGAATCCTCATAGTCTTCCCATGTTGAAATAGAAGAAACACTTGAGAGGATTCAATTGTAGGTTGTATTTCTAACATATATGAAAGACAAGGTGTAGGTCCTCCAAATGATTGGTGTGCTTTTTGGATCATACGGTAAGGTCGTACAAATAGGCAAGGATGAGATGAGACAGATCATGAAATATCTAATTCATGGCCCGCTTGAAGATGGCGCTACAATTTTTAAGACCAAAGGGCATGAATCAGTAAGAAAATGTTCCCTAGGGGGCTGTGAAGTTTGTTTTATACTAACTTATATGGAGAATCTAAATCTGACTATACCTCGAAAACCTATCCATGAAAGATAAGGCTTCATGACTTGCAAAATCATCAATAACTTTGGCGATAAATGTTGTACGATAATTTTCCTTACGAAATGCTTTGTTTAGATATCGAAGGTCACTACAAAAGCAAATTGTGCCCTATTTTTTCATGATGAGTATAGGGTTGGAAACCCAAAATGTGTAAGCGATAGGATAGATGAAACCAACTTTGTGTAGTCTACCAATTTCCTGCTTGATCGTTTCAGCTTTAGAAGGGTGGAGCTGACGTTTTTTTTTTTTTTTATCCGAACGCGGTGAGCTTCATCCATTTATCAATATGGTGCTCCATGAAGGTGGGATTAATTCCTGGCATCTCAAAGTAAGTCTATGCGAAGATATCCCTATCTACTTGAAATAGGGCTTTATATGACGTTACCTCTTCTAGGGCACATGTTGCCCCCAATGAGATCTCTTTCACAATGCCAGGTTTGTTTGAAATATTGACCTTAAAGGTAGGTGGGATATTAGACATGTTCCCTTCCTTGAATGCATCTAGCGCAGGTATGGGATTTTTAAACCAATCTAACTATCCTGGTGGCAAGAAATCCTTTGACTCTATGGTGCAAATTTCATGGGTCAATGCATCAATAGGTACAAATGTGTTTTTAAGTAGGAAAAGAGAGTGGTGATGCATGACATCCCAAAGAAACTTGGGCTCTATCATGGCCCCAAGAATATCTTCATCTGAGTGAAAAATATTATCTAATGTTGAACTAGGTTGAGTGACCTTGTGAGGGTGGAGTTTCATCTTAGATGTGCTGGAAGAAGAGAAAGAAAATGATTCGGTGGTTGATTTCGTAGAATTCAGCGAAGTTGAAAAATGTGCAAATGGGATGGGTCTACATAGTCGGTGACAATACCACCATTTTGGAGGGTTTAGCAATATGGACACCAAAAAATGACAAGAAAACAACATGAATCATGGTTCCTATGAAAAAGGAAACGAATCATATGTGATGTTGTGTGTCGTCAGCATTAGGTGGTGGTAGAATCTCCATAATGGCAGATCGATAGTGAGTAGGAGTAGCTTCTTGAGATAATATCGGTGTTCTAGGAGTGTGCATAAGCTATCTAAATGTTTGTAACATAGGACATGTCTTAGAACTATGAGAGTTACTAGTGCAAATAATACATACAAAACTTGTGCTAACATAATAAACGGTGTGGGTGTTAGTATTTTCCATAGTGTGAGATGATGATGCATGGTTTGTGTCATGAGGTGGGGCATTCCTAGGTCCCCGAAACCTCTAGATCTTAGTACTAATATGAGGTGTCTCCCAAATGTTATTTTGTCCCAACACTTATATCGATGCTTGAAAATGTTGAAGGTATTGACAATTCCTCGTATGATGTGCTTGAGAGTAGATGTGGCACTGATGGAGTGAGCACCTGGTGTGCTTTGTGTGAGTAGGTCATGAAATATGGATAAGAAAGTGAAAGAAAACTCTAATAATTCCCAATTTTGGGGATTGATTTTGTTGTAGCTCTGATACCACTTGTTGTAGATCTAACCCAGAAATATAGCTCTGATACCACTTGTTGTAGCTCTGATACCACTTGTTGTAGATCTAACGCAAGATATTACAGATCTGATATGAAAATATAAGATTATGCAAATAAACCCAAGAAATAAGATAGAAATGCTTTATTGGTCAAACCCTTATGGTAGGGCAACACCATACATTCACTCCTTAAGGAAGGAGAATACTCCACAAGCCATATGCTTGTTCATACAAGACTATTTCTCTTCATATCCCTCCATGTGGAGTCTCTAGCCTCTATATAGGCCTCATACATACAATACCATGCATCATTACCATGGTTTCCTCATAGCATCAACTAATACCATGGGCCCCTTACATTATTATTAACTACTTGTGGTCCCTTACATGACATGGGTTAACCACCTTATTTATTACTATGGCCCATCCCATTATTACATTATTAACTTGGGTACCTCCCTCGGTACCCCATATTACCCCCCCTAGGTACATAACAAGTTAGAATTGATGGGGGGGGGAATAAAAAATTGCTATGTAGGTCTTTTTATCATAAATGTCAGTAATGTTTATCCAACTATATTGGTTGTAAGGGTCGTTTTTATAAATCCTAGCATGGGGAGAAATGTTCTTCTTAATGTAACAAGCTATACCCCCAGCCTCTATGTGGGGATCGCTTATTCTAGGTAGACCATAATGTAAAGCCATCTATGTTAGGGACCTTAGATTCTTCATGCTCCCAAGTTTCAACAAGAAAAATAATATCAACATCATTTGAGATCCAACTTAGCTCGGGGCCTTTGTTCCATGGAAAGCCTCGACAGTTCCAAGAAAGAATGTGGAGCATGTTGAATTGCTATTTATTATTATCTTTTTGGTTTCTATCTTGAATAACAACTTTTCTATTTCTAATTATTGGCCATTTTCCTTCCTTCCTAGCTTCCTTTACCTTTTGAACCTCCTTTCTCAATTTTGCTTGATCTTCTGGAATGAGATATTTATTTATAAATATTCCCGTTCCTTTTAGACTTGAGGTTTTCCTAAGTATGTCATACTTATGGTCAGTAGGGCTCACCTTTATTCGAATCAGCCTTCCTTTATTCTCAGTTAGTTTCCCCAACCTTGTTGCTTCTATGAGACACGTTGTTTCAATTTATAATCTATTATGTAATTCTATGTGTGATATGGCTAAAGTATCCTTGTCTACCTCATCTTTCAAACCGAATATTATAAGTTTCAAGGCCCTTTTGTTACACTCATGGTCTAATTATATCATTTTTTTCAGTTCATCTTTAATTGGTTTGATATCTAATTTACCTTCCACACTATTTAGGGTGAGGCAGATATTAACTTTTTCTTCAAGCTCTTTAATCATTTTCTTCATTTTAAGACTCTCTAAAGTGTCAGCATCTACTTGCTCGGATGTTTGGTTCATATCCTAGTTTTGTTTTTCTATAACCTGCAACCTAGTCTCCATTGCCTCCATCTTATTCTCCAATAGTTCTATTTTATCTATTTTTTTTTGGATCTTGTATTCAAGAGATGTGAATTTATTTTCCAGCATGGCTGCTAACTCTATTTGTAGCTTTAATTCTCTTTCTTCTCTACGTTTCTCTAAAGACTCTATATACTCATAGAGGCTTTGTAGAGTAACTGTGCTAGGTATACCTTTGGTAATCTTTGGTAATTGTGGTGAATTATTCATACTTGAAAATATATGAGCAGATATGTATTAGAAAATATAAGGAATGTGTGTACCTGATATCAGCAAGCCGAACCATAGACGCACGTGCCCCAAATTGTTTTTCTATTACTATAGAGAGATCGTGAATTATTACCGCAGAGAGATCGTAAATACATCACCATATATATATATATAATGGTTTTTATTATATGAAAATTATCAAACATATTGAAAATAATAACTTTTCTCGAGTTTTTTAGTTAAGTAATTATTTTTTCAATTAAATTAATTGTTAATAATAACAAAAATAAAACAAATAGATATAAATAACTTATTTTTAATATATGTTCGAAATATTTTTGTAAAAAAATTTTATAAAATTGAAAAAAAAATTATGTTTCGAAAAATTAATTTTTTTATCAACTTAAATATTTAGCTCACACCCAACACCACACGCGGCACATTGATAAAATTCTATATATTATTTAATTATATTAAAAAAATGTTTTTTTTAACTATATTCCAATGATTGTCTCGATGTTGAAAATCAACCATGGTCAACTTATTGTTTATTTTAGTGTTTATTAATAATTTATCCATGAATATATACCTTGGGGTTTATTTTAATATATCCCGGTGGGTTTAATATTTATTCCCTTGGGTCTAATTAATATTAATTAATACTAATTAATTAATTAATTGATTAATAAAAATTATTGATAAACTAATAAAATTGAATATGGACAACCATGGTTGAATTCGGTTAAACATGCTCAACCATGTTCAACCACGATCAATGAATATCAATTAGTGTATATCATGATCATCGATGATCTTCCATATTCAAGTGTGCTTCACCATCATTAAACATGGTCATAATGATTAATCAATGTC